>BJBW01013642.1:0-73937 GCA_004320125.1 Scolopax mira | reverse complement strand
CCCTGCCCAGGGCAGGGGGTTGGAACTGGATGATCTTTGGGGTCTCTTCCAACTCAAACCATTCTATGATTCTATGATCTTTTGCTTTGGGCAGCCCAAATTTGGGTAAATGTCATCCCAGCACAAGATGTAGCTGCGTACTATGATAAAGCAGATGATAATGACGATAATTAATACAACATTCTGGGCAACAGCAGGGAAATTACAGTGCTTTGAATAAACATGAGGGTTTAGTTTTCGAATAATGTCCTCCTAGCCTAACAGGCGGTCAGAAATGTCACCCACATTGTACAGCAGGAGCAGGCTGTTAAGCAATCACAACTTTGGTGATATTTCTTTGGTAAATGTGACCGTGTGAGTTCTGTCACCCCATTCAGCATCTCCGTGGTGGGTTGGGTTTACACCTCGCAGTGGTGCCTGACAGTGACCACCCCGTGTCAGTGCTCCGTGCAAATGCAGGGTGACAATCTCATGCACGAGGGCCAAGGGGTTGTGGCAGAAAGCAGAGCCTTTCCCCAAGGTCTGATTTGGGAACCTGCAAGAGCCCATCAGGGCTGACAGGACAGTTTGCTGAAAATGTGGTTTTACAGTCATGTAATATACCTTTCTCCCAAACCTTCCTCAGGCTTTATCCCAAATATGATGTTTCAAAGGGACCAGGGACAGTGCAGACATCCCCTGGATGGTATCCTGCTGGTTTACGGTTTCTAAAGTTTTCTCGTGCCTACATGTTTTTCTGTTATCAAATTATTTCATTTAGAGTGGCTTGGCAGGATCTGTCTCTTCTCGCTGTGGCCAGCACTTCCATGTGCTCACAGAAGGACCGGCTGCCCTTTGGCTCTGCCGACACCCCATGCTTGTCCTCATCAATCAAAGGAAGCTCCAATTAAACAGTATTAGTGGCAGCACTGAAAAATTGAGAATAGGAAGCCTGATGTGTAAACAGAACCATAAGAACTTAGCACAAACAGAGAGAGAGAGAGAGCACAGCCTCACGCCGAGATCCTCAGGCTGGAGAAACGTTCATGTAAATCAATGGTAAAGCTGTGGGAATTATTACAATAAACCCAAGGGCAGAGCCTGCAGCTCTCCCTCGCCTTGCGTAGTACCTTGCTTTTTGAGCCACCCCATTGATTTCACTGGGGCTCTCCGTGGAGTAAGTCACTGCTAAGTATGAATAATTGGTCTGGCACGCAGCCCTCGGGGCATGGGTGATGGATGAACTTTAACTTTCACAAGTAAGATGAGACCCAGACTGGCTGAAATGAGAAAGGTGCTGACTTTCCTCCCTCACCTGGAATTGAAATGGAAATGAAACTGTTTTCAAGATAATACAGCCAACTTCATTCTCATTTCTGCTACACATTCTGCGTCTGCACAGTGCATGCACTCTGCACACATTTCAGGCATCTGCCTCATGGGAAACATTCCCAATTATCTGCTCTCTCTGCCTGCCCCATTCCTCACAATATGACTCATTCAGACGTTTGCAAAAGCTGTTCCCAGAGGAAGTCAGAGCATTTTCAGTGGGATGCTTTTCTCCCCCCCGAGTTGTCGTAGGACTGGGTTGAGCTCCTGGGTCTTTGGATCTACTGCCTTGGCAGGATGCTGTCCTGCAACGTGCCTTAAATTACAAGGGTCTGTAGAGCATCTACTTCACCCACCACCACCACCAGCTGAAGGTGCCTTTCCTTCTCCCTGGAGGAAATGAAACTCTGTGTAAGAGTTCAAAAGTAAAGGATCAAAAACCAATGGAAAACTCAGAAAGCTCTGTGGGGTACTAGAAGTGTTCGTGGTCTCTGTGACACCCTGTGGGAATACACCAGGTCCCTCAGCCAGAGTGACGTGTTCTGGCTTTGTCATTGAGGAAGAAGATCTTTGAATGTATTATAATATGCTGGAGTTTATTAAATGATAAAGCTGAGTGAAACACTTTAGCCTCATTGAAGCAAAATATTTAGAGAAGGCTTTTCAGTGTTTATAGTAGGAGTTTGGAATTTTTATTTCATTGGAAATTTGGAGCTGCTAACACTGTTGCTCAAATATGGGATGAAAGAAAACTCTGAAACAGTGATATTTTTGGCTGAATGGGAATTCTGTATTGCAGCCAGCTCTAATAGTCTTGTCTTATTTTCCACCAAACAGAAGATAAATGAGAAATCTTTTCACTTTCCCAAAGAAAGCTAGAACGAAATTTCTAGGCTAGGTTTTCAGAGCCTGAGGTTGTGGAAAGAGAAGGCTCTTCAGTTGACTTCCAAAAATTTGCAGTGATTGAAGTGTCTGAGGAGGTGCTGCAGGTGATCTGTGGCTCACCCCTTACTGCTTTGGGTGATGCTTTCAGAGTAGATCCCAGCCTTAATGAGAGAAAGAAGCAGGTCCGAGGGCAGCTCCGCAGGAGTTTGTGTGCGCGCGTATGTGAATGTACTCAGGGAAGTAAACGATGACATGTGGCCATTAGGGCTGGTTACAAAGTGCATGGGCTTCTCCTTCCTTTCCCCCTGCTCTCACCTCGAAAAGAAAGATGTACTGGGAAAAGCTTACTCATGGCAATAGTTGAATTTAGCAATTCAGCCCATGGGAGCTGCAGTCTGAACACGCCAGCCATGTCCTGTCCAGCCTACACGTGGGCGGCTCGTACAGCTGCTTCGCCGTGACAAAGCCTTTGTGATGGGTGGGAACAGGGTTGCTCCATGGGACTCCAGGGCCGCTGCTGGGCAATCTGGAAACGTTGATGTTCTCCATGCTAGGGTGATGCTTCTGAAGAAACCATCCATCAGACACTGTTTTAGAAGCATCATAAGGTGCGTCTGATTAAGAATATCTTTATTTGTAGGAATATCCCCATTGGCTTGAGCCCTTCCATGGGCTTGCATTTTTTTTTTTAAGCTTTGGAAGACTTCATTCATTTTTGAATTTCCCTTCCCATGTCTCTTCTCTGCTGGTTTCTATCAATTTCCTCAACTTAATAATTTCAAGAGTTTTGTTGAAATGATGTGGAAAACTCTACTGGGCTGCAAAGACAGCAGGAGAGAGGGGTGCTACCTCCATGTGGGTCTGGCACTAGGGCAGCACTGTGATGATGGCGCTGGCGCTGGGGAGCCCTGCAGATGCTCCTCCAGATGTGACACAACCCTCTGAGTGTCAGGGACTGAGCAACTGTGGGTGATATCAGAGAGAATTAATACTTCCCTACCCCTCAGTTGTGGCACCTCTACGAGTGCCGTTAGATGCTGGAAATGCATGTGAACGTGGGTGGAGGGAGAGAGGCAAAGCCATGAACTGGTGTGGCAGGAAGGTGGAAGGGTTTCTCTTCTCCCTCCAAGAAAACAATGATTCCAATGAGCTCATGTGTGTCCTGATTTTGGAAAGTTCCTACCGCAACACGCATCTCCGTAAATAGCAAAGGCCTGAGCTCAGCTCCTTCATCTCAGTGGCTGTCGAATCAATACTCCATTCCCCAGGTTAATGCAGTCGGCAGCTCAATTAAGGGAAAACCCTGTGGGAATGGGAATAAGTATGTTCGTTGGTGGAGCGAACAGCAGGTCCCTGGCAACCTGGCTCACAGAGCAATCAAACGCAGGTCGTTGTGCGTGGAAAGTGCTCGTGGAGGCAGGAGGCATCTTCATGGGACCCATCAGCATCCCAGCTCCTGGGGAAATTGGCTCTGGAAACAGCTGGGTGAGCATTGCAGCAGGTTCTCAAGCTTGGGAAAGGCTCTGGGTATTGCAGTGATGACAGTGGTGGGGAGGGACATAGGAGCCCCTCCACTTCAGGACCACGTAGCTGCAACAAGAAAAATATGCAGCTAAAACACAGATAATTTTGTCTGCGTTGTGTGTATCGTCTACAGAGCTCTTTGTGCTTACTGGATTGGCTGACAGAATAAAAAATGAAGTAGATTAATACAATCAAAGTAAAGAGGAAGATTGCTGTCTCTGGACTTGGACCGTGAAAGGGGGTGGGAGGAGAAGAGAGGGATGATGTACGATAGACAGGACCCCCCTTCCTTTCTCTAATGAGCTTTCACAATTTGCTTGAGGTGATTTTGTAAAATTCCCGTTGACTGTGCATGTCTCAGTTTCTTTATCCTGCTATAAGGACACAGGTAAAGGACAGCACTGGAGAGATCTGTATCTGAAGTCAAATGGCCAGTCTGAACTCAGCAGTGATTTGTTTGAGAGACATACAACAAACAGAAGTAAATAAAGTGTGCAAGGGAAACAAACGCTTCTTCGTGACATGGAAAGAGAGGAATGCAATAAGTTATTCTGTTCTTTGATAATGGCTTGGCTAAGCTGGCAGTTAGAATCAAGAACATCATTTCTCTAATCCAGATGGCTAATAGATGTGGATTGCTTTTCTAAACCCACTTGACAAAATACAATTACTGCTGGTTGCAGAGCTCCCTGTATGAAAAGCCAGTCTGGGTGCAGACTCTGTTCTTGCTGAAAAAGCCATGGGGGCTGAGTGGAGCTGCTGTGATTCCTGGGTCCAACCCCACTGAAGGAACCAAGGGGTTTTCCTACACTAAACTTTTGTTGGGAACTTGAGGAGGTCGGCTCCTGCACAGGTCCCACACCTGCATCCTGCCACTCAGTGTGAGATGCTGGGGCTGATCCGGGTCACTAGTCTCAGCATCTGATGGCCACCACTCCCCAAGCTGGGATTTTTTTTTTTCCTGGTGCTCCTTGGCCATGAGAGTGATTGGGAGCCTCCCAACCCTGCTCAGACCCAGTTGGGAATGGCAAGTGGTGGGCGTACGGGGTGAACTGCAGAGCTAGACCCCACTTTGGGGTTTCGTTCTAGCCTTAACACAGTAAAACATTGTGAGGTTAAAAACATACTTTTCCTTAGTTGTCCATTTTGGCACATCTACTACTAACTGAAGCTTTGTTTTTGGCTCTAAAAGTGGTAGAGATATTTAATCAGGCAATCAATGTTTTCTTCTGAAAAAGAAATTAAAATAAATTAAACTGTGGATGAGATAAATTAAAAAAAGGTGAATAAAAGTGATGGGGTTTCATCACCAGGTGCAAGAGTGTCCAGGTGAAGGATGGATGAGCACCCACATTCAAGGCTCTCCCTTTTTCAAGCCAGCTCACCCCCTCCTTAGACTAACCCTGGGACAATTATAGGTGTGATCCTATAGAATCCAATGTCCTCCAACAGGGGAAATTGTGCCAGATGAATTTTCCTTGACCTACCCTGGTGGAAAATAAAACGGAATTGAGTCCATGGTGAGGAGCACTTTCCAGTTTGCACTCAGAGACAAAGTTCTCTATGTTCACACTTTAAAGCCTGAGTTCCACCTCCAGGCTCGGCTCGTGAAGCCTCCGCCAGCCAAAAGAATGCTCTCTGGTAGCTTTCTAGGTCGAACAGTTATTTTGTTAGAGGAAACACTTAAAACTAAAACTTTGCAGAATTTCCCCTGAGGCTATGGTGTTTGTTTAGGCTTCTCCAACCAAAGAATCTCAATCACTGGAAACTGCAAACCTCCCACACACATTCATCCCTCTCACGTTGCAGGCAGAGGCTGTTTTAAGCGTTTATATAGCAAACAACAACACAAGATGAGCTGCTCCTTCCATATATCATACCCTCCAAGGGAAAGCAGAGGAAGATGATGCTGGCCAGCCTGGGTCTGGGAGCCAGAGCAGAGGTGAGGAAGAGGAGTAGGGTCTGAACTACCCAGCATGGAGAGCCCTATTGCAGGGAATGGGCAGGGAAGTGGGCAGAGGGGGAGACTTTGGAGCTCCTGCCCAGCCCCTTGGTGAGCATCTTGGGACGGAGGCCGAGCTGCCCAGGAGAAGCATCCGTGGGAGGGGGTTACCAGCAGGTCAGGAGGATTATGAGGGGCAGGGGATGAGTGAGAGTGCAGGAGGGCAGCGTGGGCCATGTCTTCCTCCCGCTGACAAATGCAAAACATTAACTCTGACCTCATACTTTTTCCCCTCTAAAAATAACACATTATCAGTGCAATGATGACTACGGCGAACCACAATTTATCACGCCAAAGGCAAAGTTGAAGATGTGCATTTGAGGGTGACACGGGTCAATTTTGGATCAAGCTCAATGATGGCCTGTGAGCTATAAAAGAGCTTTTTGGGGACAGAGAGATCTGAAGATGATATTTGAACCTGGATATTGGCCTGGAGAAAGTTGTTTTGTTTTTCAACCACTTGATTTGTAACTGCTGTGCCAATGCAACTTGAACTTGGTTGTCCTTAATGCCAATCAAACCTTGTGCCAGGTTCTTCACCAGCACCTGCTGGAGGTCTTTCTTCTAAATCAGGAGAGAGTACCAGTTTATATCAGCTGAACAGTGACCTCAAATGTCTCAGCAGACTTGGCATCTCAGTAAATGTTGGCCTGCTTGAGCTGCTGCCCTTGTTAGGGATGCTCTTGGATTTCAGGATCATGCTCTTGGAGCAATTATCCTGCAGTTGATCTGCCTGCCTTTGCTGAGCTGCTTTACTGCTGGGATACCCAGGGTTCTGGGTAGGAAGGACTGGAGGCAAGTCAGAGCTAGGAAAGCAATCAATTGTTGTTAGTTAATGGAGTTACGGTAAAGATGTTATCCAAAACCACCGTGGCTGCCTAATTATTCATAACATCCCTCTGGAGATTCTCCTTTTGGCAAACTGTGAATCTGCTGCTTTGTTGCCATAATAATAGCAGTTTCAGGGCTTTAAATGAGCGGGTACAAATTACCATGCAGCCACTGACAATATGGCAACTACCGAGCATTGGATTACATGGTAATTTCCATGCAATATCCAGGTTATTACATAGTAAGTGCCATGTCATTAGAGGCTAAATGAATGATTATCACCACTGCTTGACAAATTCACCTGACAAATTTTGCCTTCTTTTCGGTCTATGGGATGTCGGCAGGCAGGGTGCTGTTTCCATGACATCATGGTGGAGATGTGTTTGGGATGGTCTTTTCTGTTCCTGGATTTACCCTTCCACCACTTAATTGTGCTGGGTCAGATGGGACATATATATAAGGCTGTGAACCCTGGCTCTGTGTGTGCATGTGTGAGTGTATGTGTGTTTTTCAGGCACAAAACAGTGGTGGGAGACTTTGTGTACCTATGCCAATGAAGACAATTTGAACGTTCCCAAAAAGGGACCTCAAGTGCACCTGGAGGAACCATTTAAAACTTCTGAGCTAATACCAGCAGAACATTATTTACAGTCTTTGCTCAGCTTTATCATTTCTGTCTTGAATATTGCAAAACAAGTATGCCCCAGTTCTTCTGCACACGCACTGTGAAATAACTAACTGGTGAATGACAGTTGCCTACTTTATATAATCTAAGGCCACTTAAAACTGCCACAGATCCGATCCACAGTTTTCTGACATCTTTAAATTAGCCTGCATTAGGCTTGATGGTGCCTTATGGATTTAAGGAGTGGTTAGACACTTGTGAAGAACTAGAATTTGGCCATTTGGGTAATTCAGGTCCTGTGAATGCCCTCGATCTTCCTACAGAAAGATCTGTAGAAATCTCTTTCTAATCTATAGATCTTTCTATAGAATGATCAAGGCTAGCCTTATGATGTTTGATGGATATCAGATGCATCCAGCATTAATATCACAAGGAGGCATATTCTGCCGTAGGCAATCAGCATCACTTCCCAAATTCAGAGTTTCACACTGGAGAATAAACAACCAAACAACGAATGGAAAGCTTCAGGGGAGGGCTATAATGCAAGTGAAAAAAGTCTTTCATCCTTTCCCCAATAAAATAATTGAAATGGTCTTAGAAGCAGCCCAAATAGAATCATAGAACATGGAATTGCCTTGGTTGGAAGGGACCTTTCAGATGGTCTAGTCCAGTCATCAACCTAACACTGACTAAAGCCATCAAAAGAGTGACAATATCAGCCCAGAAGAGAGATGCTGCAGATTGCTGAGGCCGGAGGTTAATCCAGCAGCCCCTGCAGCCCCTCTGCCACCAGCAGAACCCCCCACTGCATCCCCACCACTGATGGTGCCTCCTTCCTGCGCTTCCTGACAGCTGCAAGTAGATTTTCAAGCTTAACTTTATAATGGCCCCTAACTAGTATAAATATTTCTTAATCATCCTCTCTCTAAGCTAAGAACTCGCCGTTTTTTTCAGCCTTTCCTTGGACTCTGCCTTGCCTCATGCTTGCTGTTGATCCTTTCCCAGAGCACCTACATTGTTCTCCCAGTGTGCTGACCAGAAATGAGGTCCTACACCATTAGCACCATCCTGTCACGGCCTTTTAAGCCATAACACTCCCCTGGCTTCAGGTGTTGGTTTCAGCTGGACTAGATGTTCATTATAGGTCCCTTCCAAATTATTGTATTGTATTGTATTGTATTGTATTGTATTGTACTGTATTGTATTCTATTCTATTCTATTCTATCCTATTCTATTCTATTCTCATTAGGAAATGTTCATGTTATAGCCCCCATACTGCTATATAATTTGCATTTTAAATGCAGTGGTGTCCTCCCAGACACTCAAACGCCAGATGATCTGGAGCTCCAGATCTGCCCTCATGCCTCATTGATGCATTTCCTTCCTTTGTCCTGCTCATGGTAAGAACTGACCACCTAGATTAAATGGGGGAAATATTTGTCTAATATCTCTTCCCCAGGCAGACCTCAGAGATGAAAAGGGGTCTCTCTTTGATATTTCAAAATATCCCATGTGCCTATAGCACTATGTTTCACACATGGACCGCAGGCCTAACAAGTTTCTTAGCAGGACACCTGTATTTCCATTATATCCACTGTTCAGCCACTTTCATGTAAAAGTGCTTTTGTTTTGGTCCTGCAAAACAAAGCTACAGAGGCTTCAGAAACCTCTTTCTGTCCTGCACAACCAGAGATGCCATCTTCAACAGTGTACAGTTATTCCTGGGTAATTAGCTCTGTGTTTTTCCTCTCCGCCACTAGTGAGTATGGTATCATGAGATTATCATCAGCCTCTTGACATGATGATAATTACCCTTCTGTAACTTTAAAGATAATCATAATCCGGGAGGACAAGTAATTTTCTGAGTCTTTCGATGGTATTTGCAAAGCTCATAGTTGGCTGGAAGTGGAAAAAGCGTCTGACTCACACGGAGGGACTGGGCACCAAGCGCCCAGCCCGAGGCCTGGGGGTGATGGACACACCAGGCTGGTCGTGAGAGAGCAGGAGTCTTGAGGAGCAGGAGCTGCTGAGCTGGTGAAAGGGCACAGGATGGTCGTTGCTCCTCCTTTGTCCCTGTAAATTAAAAAGTCCCCAGTCCCTCTCCAAAGTAATGAGTAATGCCGGTCCTGAGAGTCTTTCCAATAATTGCCATGAACAAAATCTCTGCCGGGGGTGGACCATCCGCTCTGGAAGCATCCCAGGGCCAGCTCTGGTGCCATCAGCTCCCTCAGCCGCCAGAAGCCACAGGCTCTTTCTCATTTAAAGCCCCGTTCATGAAGATGCTGCTGCAGCTGCTCAGAGGGAGAATTAAGCTTCATCAGGCGGTGCTGACATTTAGCATCAATTCCCCCCTCCCATTCCTCTGTGTGAATTTCCTTGATCGCCTTTCAAAGCGAGAAATAAATGGTGCATTAGAGAGAAGGAGAGAGAGATGAGCTTTATTAGCTGTTTATGGAAGAAATTAAAATTGTTCATTAGTAACCACGGCACCAACAGTGCCCCTCATCCCGACTCCATCCTCGGGGCCCAGCCAGCATCGCTGGCACAGCCCAGATGGGTCCCCGGGGACCACTCGCCTCGTATTTATTTGGGTTGGCACCTGCCTGACGCCTCCTTGCCCTTCTGCAGATGGGCACCTGGGGGACTACGGGGGAAATGTCACTGCTCTGCTCCTACCGGGAAGCATCTTTATTCCTTCCCACAGCCTGAATCACTCAGCTGGCTGGCAGGCAGTTTGGCATTACTGCCGGGAGGTCTGGGTTGGTTTGCCGTGCTGCAGAGCATCAAGGGACTGAGATGGATGGGGATGGAGAGGATTTGAGAGCTGAGGAACGGGTGTCTGGAAGGGGGTGACCCAGTGGCCATACACACTAGATGTCCTGTTATGGGGTGTCCCACCAGCCAAAACAGTCTTTGGGCTCAGGCAATGTGTCAGCTGGCTCTTCTCCTCTGGCTGCTGTCACCTTCTGGGCAGTCAGTTGTTTCCATGCTATGGTTTTTATGATGAAAATTGTTCTAACAGAAGGGTTGGCTTGGAGATTTTTGGGGCTGCGTGGAGTAGGCTAAGCCAGCTCTGCCCATGCCATCCTCTACCTCCTCCTGTTCCTCCTCTTCCTCCTCATTCTCCTTCTCCTCCTCTGTGCATCGCTCCGTGCCCTTCCCACCAACCCCACCGTACTCTAACCAGAGCTGTCTGGCTTGTCTGGGACATGACCCCGCCGTACCGGGGCTGGGGGGAAAAGGGGGAGCCCCACTGCGCCGAGCTGGTGGCACGGGGGGCAGGCGGGAGGAAGCGAGGCCAGGAGGACTTCAAAGGCTCTGTATCTCTTCACGCAGCTGCCATAAAAAACAATCCAGGTTTCCGCTCCCGAGTCCCAAGTTGCCCTCGCAAGGGACATCTCTCAGGGCAAACGGATAAATCTTTCATCTCCTCGGTCTGGGTTTTATTAAATGCCTCGCACTTATATGTAAAATACAGAATGCTGATAAATACTGGTGAGGGAGAGGCAGATAGAGATTAACTCACTGTACAAACTGAAAGTCTATTCTTTCGATTAAGATCGAGGGCTCTGAGATGTGCAGAGATGCCAAAAGGCTGGTCCAGATGGCATACCCTGGGAGAGCACCGAGTCTTGCCTTCAAGGTGGCATTGGGAAAGGCACCGCCTCTCCTCACACCCCTGTGGCCTCCAGGATTGGTGCAGCTGAAGCTTTGCAAAGCTCAGGATGGTGAAAAGTCTGTGTAACCTTGCTGCGAGGAGCAAGGGAGTCCTGCTCCAAATGAGACACTTTGGGGCAACACCCACGGTTTGGGCAAGTGAAGGTGGAAGGTCTCTGCACCACCGGGCCCATGGCATTCGCTTCCCTTCTTCCCAGCCTTGCTTCCCACCACTCCCAGTAAACCTGTACTGATGTCACTGGAGGGTCCTTGGCAAAATAGCAGAGATTTGGGCGAAAATCCTGTCTCCTCTACACAAAAAACGGGCTCAGCTATTTTGACTGTCCAGCCTATGGGAGGGGAACTGGGCACTATGGGAACGTGAGACTTGCTGATCAGAAGGAAAATGCTTGGTGTTTAATTTTACCCAAGCTGTAGGACTTGCAACTTTCTGGGAAAATTCAAGTCCCACTAAAAAGGCTAAATGAACTTGCTTGTTTAATCAACAGCAGCACAGGCTGGGGAGAGCTGGGATCCATAGAGTCTTCAGAGATATAAAACCAGGCAACAAGAATAAAGAAGTAGCCTGTTCTCCACAGCCGTGATGGAGGGAAACAAGAAGCCATGGGCTGAAGCTGTAGCAAAGGAGATTTGGGTTTCCAATGAGCAAGGCTTTCTCCAGACTGGGAAGGTGACTCCACACCAGGGTGGTTCTGGAGTCTTCATCCTGATGGTCTCCAGGAGCAGTTCAGAACAGACACTGAGGGCTGGGACAGGGATAGCCCATCTTGCTGCATGCTCAGGGCCAGACCCATCAAACTTAGAAAGCAGTTGCCCCAAGATCTGAGATAAAATGCAAATAGCAATAAGAAGCCCAAGACTGAACTTAAAATGCCCTTTGGGATAGCCAAGTGCTGAGGACTTTTCTAATCAGCAACCCACCCGTTCCCCTAACCTCTGCAGTTGCAACAAACACTACAAAACAGACAGATTTTTCCATTAAGCCTGGAAGAAATGGCAAGCTGCCTTAATGAATGTCAAAGTTAATACCACGTTTGTTATAGGCTGAGACTGCAATGTGATGGTTTTATAAACCCATTCCTTCATTACTGTTATCAATATTATTCTTAGTTGATTCCTGTCTGCAAGCCAGATTCACATCCAGGCAGATAGCCTTTGTCTGTGGCTACTTTACATGGGAGCTGGCTGCCTGAGGATCTGTAAGCCATCCTGTACCAGTGCATTTTAAAAACAGTAAAAAAGGGAATAAAATAAAATAAATAAGGCAGGTTGAGCGCATAAAGCGTATGTCTGAGTGAGTGCTTAGTGCGAAGCATCAATGAAACGGCTGGGACTCTGATTGAAACCAGACTCAGGAAAGAAGGGCTGTAAACGTTTTTTCACTGCCTGTCCTAAGAAATTTATGTCTCACCCACTCCATCATATCCTTCAGGGCTGCCTTTTTCGCAGCTGTCTTCAGAGACCATCCGCTGAGCCCCCTTATGAAGTCCACTCCATGATGTCACCCGGAACAATAACTCACTCACCTCCCAGCATTGTGCTCTGCAGAGAGGTACCCTATAAATAACGGGCCAAGGATGGGGGGATGCCTGCGAGAAGCCCTTCTCAAGGAAAACCTTCCTGACATCGGAAGGGAAGAGAGCGAAAGTATGCACATGTGGTGGGGTGAGGTGGGGGGACCCAAAGTGAGCTTTGTTAGTAAATGAACGCAAAACCACAACAGCACAAAGCAAATGGGGCAGAAAAAAAAAAAATAATCAAAAAAATCACTGACATTATTTCTAGCAGAACCTGCTCAGGAGAGTCAGAGTTAAGCCTCAGCTGCCTGGATATCCATTAGACCCAGCCGGGCTCATTGCGTCCTCTGAAGAAATCAGAACCGTCTGCAGGAGCGTGCACGGGCTCTGTGCTCCCCCAGCCCAGAAGGTCATTAGCTGTGTGTGATTAAAATGACTCAGCAACTGGGATGAGTTCTTCCTTCAGTAGCACCCAATTGGTCATGACTAAAATTTGCTCTGACTTACGGGGTTTTCTTGGGGCCCACATCCTGGTCAAGTTGCTGCTCACCCATCAAATTTCTAGAGAGCAGGTGTCCACATCAGAGAGCACAAGGCCCCATCGAAGGCTCATATCCCCATAGTTGTGAAGTTGAGCATAATTGTTTCATTCTGTCTGATAACATGTGGTTTTGTGATATTTATAATACGGCGCTATTAAAAGGGGAAAAAAAGAGATCAACTCTAAATCCCTCCACCGCAGTTGGCTCTAATTGTCCCTGTCCCACCACTTCCCCCTTTCCCAGTCCTGCTTGTGGGTTGTTTTGGCAACAAAGCAAAAGCCAGAATGAGCTGTTGAGATGAAGTTTAACCTTCAGTGAGATGGCCTCTCCTGGGGAGGACTAAGTGCTCTCGGATTTGCCTGGGAAGCTTGGACTGCTCTTACCCAGGGCTGCATCTGCTTAGGAGCAGAGATTGAGGAGTGCCACCTCCCTGGCACACCTTCACTGCTGTCACTGGAGCCACACCAAAGGTAAATAATGACCCTTCCATTGCATCCTGCAGGGATTTCATCAATTAATGCCACTAGTAGACTGAAGTCAACTGGGCTCGCTCTGGCATCTGGAAAATGCACAAACTGAGAAGAAAGGACTGTTCTCACATCCCTTGCATTTCTCCTCTTCCATTCGTGGATTGGCAGGGTTTGGATTCATGGTCCCAGGACACTTGTTGAACCACAGAAGTCCCCTCCCCACAATGACTGTTGCCAGGAAAGCAAACAAACAAAGAGAAACCAACAGCATCTGTGGGGCAACCACTATTCTGAACTGCACATGGTCAGAATAAAAAGAGCTTTGGAGGGCAAGAGCAGATAGTCCGTGCTTTGTGGTGTGGGCCACCAGTCCCAGTGCCTGGAGTGGTGCCACACCTAGGATCTGTCACACTGAAATACCATCAGGGACTAGAAATGCTGGTCGGCCACTCCCCAGTGGCTGGGCATCTGGCAGAGTATGGGATTTCAGGGTTTGTGTCTGGGGAGTTGGTACTGAGCTGGAATTTATTGCCTCCTCTCCTCTCCTCTCCTCTCCTCTCCTCTCCTCGGAAGATACAGAAGCAGGGGAGGGTGATAGTGTCTTTTTTTTTCATTCTTTCCTCCCAAACTGAAATAAAAAACCCCACAAAAAAAGCCCACCGTGACAGGAATAACTGAAAGCTGAAGTGTGCTCAACAAGGGTGACAGGACAGGTCCTTCCTACGTTCAAGGCACCTGGTGGATGGACCTTTATCCCACACTGAAGGATAACATTTGTGAAAAGGGCTTTCCTGCATGTCCGTCCCACCTCCACCCCGCAGCCTTTTCAGGCAGTTAACCCTCTTTCTCCTCTTTTTAAATTTCTAAGTTGCATTCAAAGCCCTCAAAACCACTCCAGCAAACAGCTTCCCCGCGCAGAAATTATCAGTGTGATGGAGAGGAGGTCTGTTGCCATGGCACCACAGCAGCCCCGCTCTTCACCAGGTGGCTCCTGGGGGACTTCACCCCTCAGTACCCAGGCAGGGGCACAGGACCCCTTACCGTGGTAGGATCTCCTGGGGTCCCTGGGGTCTGCACCACCAAGGGGTTCTAGCAGCCTCTCCCTCTAGCTAAGTGCCCACTGGTCCTTGCTGTGGCTGTCGCTTATGATAACAAGTCACAGGCAGCATTTATGCCTGGAAAGAAGCTTTTTTTCCTTTCCCATGGAATTCCTCCCCTCACCATTGGGGCAGGGAGGTGGGCCCACCTCCAGACCTTATCTCCCAACCTTCGCACCATCCCTTTCACCCCACTCTCTGGCTGCATCCTTCCCGTTGTCCATACCGGTTCCTCTCATGGCAGCTGCCTCCTCCCAGTGAAGGGATAATGACTTAAACATTGCCATGGCATTTTGTATTCCTGGCTGTATTTCTGGGGTTTCCTTGTTCTCGTGGCATCCCCACACAAACCTGCCTTATTTCCACCCTCTGTGTCACAGTGGAGACAATGTTTTTATTATTAAAAAAAAAAAAAAAGAAAGAAAAAAGGGGAGGTGGGTGGGGGGGAGATGATGATAATAAAAGGAAGGGAAGTGGCTCATGTTTAACCTCTTGCAGGCAGCAGGGTGAGTCTGGGCTGGCCGTTGTCAGGGGGACAGGAGCAGTGCTGCCTGCATGCCCGTGCCGGGCTGCCCGCCGGAGCTGTCAGCTCCCATTATGGCCCTGAATGGAGGCGACCGTCCTCCTGCACAAGGCAGCTTTATTCCTCTGGATGGGAACCAGGAGAAGTGGGAGAAAGAGGCGCTGCGGGCACCCAAAATCCCCCGCCTGTGGTATTTAGGTGTCTAATTTTACAGGCAACCCACCCTCAGCGAAAGAGGGTAGGGAACCCTGGCTTTGGGAACCGCTCTCCCATCCGTCATAGAATCATAGGATTGTCTAGGTTGGAGAGGACCTTTCAGATCACCGAGTCCAACCATCAACCCAACGCTGACAAAACCATCACTGAGCCATGTCTCTAAGCACTAGGTCAACCCGTCTTTTAAATACCTCCAGGGATGACAATTCCACCACTTCCCTGTGGGCAGCCTGTTCCAATGCTTGATAACCCTTTCAATGTAAAAATTTTTCCTAATATCCAATCTAAACCTTCCCTGGTGCAACTTGAGGCCATTTCATCTTGTCCTATGGCCTGTGACTTGGGAGTAGAGACTGATCCCCATTCAATACAACCTCCTCTCAGGGAGTTGTGGAGATGGGCACTTCTTGGGGTAGGAACGATGGAGTTTTTGTCACTTGGTCACTGCTGTTGCATGACTCACTGCGCAGGAATTAGAGCACGTAATGGTCCGGTTTCCATCCAGCCGTTCTCAGCTCTGAGTGTCGGTGATGGATCCGGCCCTTTCCATTGTACCCTGCTGGATAACACAACGTGATACCTGCTGGGCTGTGTTTCTGGGGGCTGCAGAGCATGCTGCAACGTGCTTTTGGCGTGTCTGCGAGTGTGTCTCATTTTATAGGGCTTGTGGTATCGGTTGTCGAGGAGTTCGTGCCTAACGTGGGGAAAATGCTTCCTGGCAGCTGTGCCGCAGTTTGGGGTTTGCAACCTGAACGGGGGGGGGGGGAACGACCCATGGTGGGGCCAAGGGGACTGTCCTCCTGTCTTGGGGAGCAGCAGAAGAGCTGTCTGTGGATGCTGCTGGCAGGAACAAGGAGGAGAGCACTGTGCGACTGCAAAGCCCTGCAAGTAGCAGAATCTTGTCAGATCAAAATACCATCAGGTGATCTACGGCTGACCAAGGAGTGATGGAAAACTCTTCTCAAGCTATGCTTTAATTTTTCTTTATTTCTGGAGAATTTCGGAAACATCTGTGCCTGACTCTCATATTACTCTTATGTTGGTTTCATCTTTGACTCCTGTCCACAGGAGGAATCGTGATTCTTTTCCCCTCACCCCCAGAATATATTGTGTATCCGTGTCACTACCTTCCCAGTAGTTCACACTTTATTTCTTTCTGAACTCTTGGATAAATACCATCCAGTCTTGGTGATTTACTACACTTTCTCCAGTTGCTCCCCAATTTCCTCCTTAGAGACTTCCCTCACCGTTAAGGTCACATTCTGATTTCCTATGCACAATGCCTTTAAAATGGAAATGTTTCCCCTCATTGTCTTCTACAGCACAGATCAAGAGAAAAAATGTTTTTCTCCTGGCTTTTCCACTCTCCATAATTGTCCTCCTCTCCCTGGTGGCCAAACACACACCACAATCACACAAGCAGCATCTTACATGTGAAGTCCTGAAACACTTTTCCAGGCCCACTTTTGTGGCATCTCTTGGTCTGTTCTGTTATACCATAGCTTCCACCAGTGGCTTTCCAATCCATTAAGAAGTTGCTTTCTGATCCATTAAGAAGTTTTCCATCTTCTTTTAAAGAGGAATTTTAATAACATTACCTAGCACAACCTCTATTCCCATGTCCAGAATGGATTCCTCTTCTTTTTTCCTTTATGCTTAACTCACCTACATGCACAAGCCAGGTGGGTCCCATCCACATGGGACAACTGACATGTCCAGATTAGGAGGGCAGATTCTCATATATCAACCCAGAATTATCTCCAGGAGGTTGTCACATCTCTCCATTGTTTACAGAGGGCATCAGGAGAGAAGGCTTTTATCAGAAACATTGCAGGGCTGGATGTGAGATGGGTGCCTCAGCCTCAAATCCTTCATCTGTAGATCAGTTCTGGTCTCATGCCAGGTCTGTGCCAGCAGAGCACCACTGAATTTAATTTCCTGATGTTCTGCTTGTTAACAGTTGCCCACAAAGATTTAAAAGTCTCAGATGTGTGTCCAATCTGTTGGTTTTGGTAGGGTGATCAGAAGGGACCGAAAGCACTTGTGACTATCTTGAAAAGTTTTTAGAAGTTTGCCTGAGTCACTAATATTTTGGAACAATAACCTTCCCTAAGACTTCAAGCCATTTCTCCATAAATTGGACTTTTTTTTAAAAAAAAACCCAACAAACGTGATGGATAGCATTTGCTATATGCTGGGGGGGGAGATAGGATTTCTGCTAGAGCTTAGCTAGCAGAGGGTGTGGTATAATATGTAGTGAATTATTTTAGCTGTAGCATGCTTTTCTTTGTGCCCTTTTTCACAGTCTGTCCTGGAACAGGAACTCCGTAACATTTGATCCTTTAGACAAACTTTCAAATCCATAATGTTCAAGTGGGTTTGAAATTAGGCGGAAAGAGTTTGTTCGTCCCGAGGAATCACTGAAATGGATTAATAAGAGCTCCTTGTGTTACACTGGGAATCCTAAGAAACGACCAAGAAACAACCGTATCCAAAAGAAAATGTGAATTATTAGATAAAGTAATGTGCTTTGACATACCTCACTTGTGCATCTCATCACAGGGTAGTATCTGTCAAAGGGCAGTCCCCGGTTCTCATTAAATTTGTCACTGGCATTGCCTGTCACTGGTATCACACATCAGGAGATCATTTCACAGACCCAGTGGCTATTACTTTTTTATTACTAATGGAACAGGGAGGCAATTGGTGGCACAGAATTGATACAAATCATTAAGAGTGTCTGATAATTCTTCAGGTCAGAAAGCCCAGCTGCGGCTCAGCAGGTTTCCCAGATCCATTTCCCTGTTTTACTGTTGTCATTGTCCTGTGAAACCTCAACTTCTGCAGCACCGCTCAGCCAAAAACTCTGGAGCCACCTCACCTCTTTCTGTGGACTGGGATGTTTCACCCTGTAGCCACGGGGAGCCTTGAGCACAACCCTACCTCCATGTTCCTACCTAGAGAGGTCTCTGGGGTCCACTGGTGGTAGCAGGGAAGAGACCTCGGGTGGCTTTCTCTGGTGACCCTGATGTTCTCCGGGCTAGGAAGGAAGGGGAGCGCCCCCCCTTGTGCTTGGCTGTGGTCAAAGGCTGCCCTTGATAGTCACTAGAAAAGATCTCTGCCCACACTCTTCAACTGCGTTTTAGTGGCAAATAAAGAGAATCTAGGCAGGAAAAAAATGTCATGCGTTGGGTGGCTTCCAGCTCCTTCTCAAGACAGGGGAAGCCAGGGCAAACAGAGCTTCGGAGGCACCTGAGCCCCTGACTCTTACTGAGGGATGGTTGGTTCATTTGAATTTTCACTTGTCCCAGATAGTGGGGATCCTTCATATATAGAGGAGGTGGAGCACACCCAGTTGTCTGCAATGGTTCTTTGAGGAGCTTGTTCCTTCCTAGGCTTGAGACCGAGGGGTTTTATTGCAAGATGACCTGGTGGGGAGCAATCCTCACCTCTGGATGCAGTGTCAGGTCACAGCATGGGCAAACAAGGTACAGACATGTCCATGCAACCAAAATGCCACCATGCAATCAGCCACCTACCCCTTCTAACCCTGCGGCATGACTGCTGCAAACCCTTACTTTCTGGAACTTTTGGACATCTACTTTCTGGATTTATTTGCACAAGAGAAGGATGCTTGGCAGGTCCTCATTTGGGAGATCCTTCCTTACAAAACGGGAAGGAATAAACAGCTGCACTAAGGGCATATATATTGTTCATTAAGATATCTGAGCCTGACCACGGTTTGCAAGCCGTGAGCTCAAGCCAGCTGTGGGGGACTCTTTGGCAGAACAGTGGGAGCCAAGAAAATACCTCCACAACACGGTCCTGGAGTACAGCTTGCCAAAATAATATCACTTGATGGACCTTAGAGGTCACCCCGGTGCTTCTGCGCTGTCACGATATCGATATGCTTTGGAGTTTGCAAAGCACCTTCTCAGGGTTAAGTGGTGGATATTCCCAGTGCTGCTCCTTCCCATCAAGGCCAGGCAAGAAGAGTCTTCCAGCTGCGAGCTGGGGAAGGGGGGAGGCTGTACCTCCTCAGTGACTCCCTGCGCATGAAGCAGTAGTTTGCCAGGGAGGAAGGATGATGGTAAACCACAGAGATGCTGACTCTGGAAGTCCCTGCCAGGGGACAGTCCCACCGCCAGGCCATAACGCCCTGTAGCCCCACAGCTGCAGTGCTTCACAACAGAAAGAGATTTTCAAGCCTTTCCTCAAAACACCCCCGTACAAACGTAGACTAATGCAACTTTAAAATGAAAATAAATTCATACTGAAGAGTCGGAGGCTTTCTCATGGAGAAAATATTAAAATGAAATGTCTTAGGTTGGTGGGTTGGTCCAATTATTTTGCTTCCAGGGCAAGGGAGTTCAAAATAAAGAAAAAACTACACATGTAGATAGCACAGGCCAGTTTTGTTTTTTTTTAATTTGGATTTGTGCACCTCTTACAAATTGCTGATGGATTTTGGCCAACTCTAATTTCAACAATATCTGTTATTCAGCTGTAGCCCATGCCTCTAAAACGATACTTATGGGCTACGCAATTAATACTAGGGGAACAGCAACCGTGAAGCTTCTGGCCATTGGGTGTCAGGGAAAACAAGACAAAGGTATGAAAATCCAGAGCTTATAACCCACCCGACCTACCCATTGGTTGTCCTTTCAGCATCCAGCTTGGCTTTTATGTTCTCAGTGTTTTCTCTGTTTAAATACATTCCTCAGCTCCCGCTCTGGTCTGCCCATGTACTTTGTCTGGTTGATATTTCTCTGGGGTTGCTTTTCCATTGTTATTTATTCAAGGCCAAGAGGCAGAAAGCATTAAATCCACCAGGGTGCCAGTGATATTTTAGTCTCTCGGAGTGATTCTTCTCCAAATTGTTACACATTCACTCCCCCCTTTATTCATTTCGGCCACTTCTGTGGATTTTCCCGGGGGTGGGAATGGGGGGTGGGAGGGAAGGCAGAAGATCTGGTTTGACTTTCTAGCTGGTGGGGGTTCATGTGCAGTGAGATTTGCCTTTGCACCTATGGGAGAGTGAGGAATAAGGTCGTATAGGGAGGTGGGAAGAGCCCAGCTGCCTGGTGGAGGTTGGTGTTGCTTGCAGCCAACTACCCCCACATCCAGGCAGCATCCCCTGCCCTGCCAGCCCTTGGGGACCGCCTGTTCCCATGGAAGGGTCCCTGAGGGGCAGCGGGGTAACCTTTGCACCCCGAGACCCAGCAGCTCAGTGCTCCCTCCCCTTGCCAGTGCTTCGGGGCTCGGAGCTGTCACGGCTGCCAAAGCACAGCTCCCATCTAAAATAAGCATCGACAAGCCAGGCCCTGCCCTTGTGGTGGGGGAGATTTTCATTCCCATTTGTTCTGCTTTCAGTATACTCTGCAGATGCTCAGCTTTAATGAGGGCGAGTTGGTTTGTTTTTTGGGTTTTTTTTTTTCCTTTTTTTCCATTCTCCCCCCACCATCCCCACAATAAAGCGCTAAATTTAGACGCCTGGCATTTTCCACTGAAAATTATCTCGGGGGCCTCGCCGATATGCAGTTCCCTGGTGCCCAGGACTCAGACGATGGGCATTCTTCATCAATCTGTTGTTACAAGGGCTGCTGACCCCCTGAGACCTCCACCCTGGGCAGCTCTTCCATGATGTCCTACCTTGAGGCAGTTCCAGATCAGGGGAAAAGCCCTGGCCACGGCTGCTCTCATTGCAGCTGTGGCTGCCCCATCCCAGTAAAGGGATGAAATCCTAAATCTAAATGAAGCCTGAGTATATGCTGGGGATTGACCATCCAAACACTGCTCCTTGAGCCGGTGCTCCTCGTGGATGGACAAACAGCTCATTAGATTAGCTCATTAGAATCCAAAGCTGGTTTTTTGGCAGGGTAGAAATGCCCAACTAATCCATTGGGGGCCACCGTGTCCTCTTATCCTGTTGTTAGAACAGCAGTAACCTCAGGACACCATCAAAAATCTTTCCCTGGCCTCAGTGTCAGTGTCCTCCATCACAGAACTTAGTGCCAGCCTTCTGTGCAGTGGGATATTGGTTTTCTTGATGGCAGATGAGCACAGCCACATTGGCCTGGTCTTCTGCAGGGTCTTCATCCTGCCATCACCCTTTTCTTGATGCTGCTGTCAATGCTTCTGCCCCTGAACTGGGGCAAACCCTGCACAGGGTCCAACGTGGGACACAGAGACCCTCGTGCCAGCCAGGCTGCAGAGCTGAGAGCTCTCCCCAGCAGCCCAAGCCTTGGCAGGTTGAAGAAACCCATTTTCGACCAGAAGTAAAGTCCACAGAGCTCATGCAATACAACGTGTTCCTGTCTGGAGTCGTTTAGCATCACAGACGTTTCCCAGCAAGCCATGGTCTGTACCAGCACACACCAGGGATGGTGTGTGGGTTACAACATACCCTTCTGGTGTGATTACAAGTGGCAGTGGCCATGCCTGGAGGCTCCAGAAAAGGGGACGGGCTTGGTGCACTCACCAAAGGATGAGGAGACTTGCTCAGGGGCAAGAGAAGGATCCACCAGACCCCAGAGTGGCACAGTTGTCTCCTCCTCGCCTTCCCCTTCTCTCCAGCCCAGAGCTAATCACAGCAGCCGCTTCTGCTAGTGTGTTCCTACCAAATATGTCAGGCTCTGGAGGCAACTTGATATTTATTCCTGGCTTTTGCCCCTCTGCTTTCCCCGGAGCGAGTGATATATGAACAGCTCTGTGTTTCCATTCCTTGAAGCTGCTGGATCTGTCTGATTCATGCCCCCTGCACTCGGGGCTCATGGGCTACCCTGGGACCTTCTCAGGGTCACAGGGCTACCTTTGGATTTCCTGGATTGTCTGAATTCCTCTTGCAAAGTTGCTACATTTCTTAAATTCTATTTTTGGATTAACGGACATTTGGTAACAATACGAGGCCTGTTTGTAGCCAGTGGGGTGACCCTCCTAATGAATTCCCCATGCCTCCCCTTTCCCGTCGGCCAAATTCCTCCCCAGGACAGCCCTGGAGCCTTTCCCGAATTTACCCCAGGAATGAAATCAGCTCCATGTTTGCCATAGCAAGTTTTTCTCTTGGTCCACAGGCACTTTCTGCTTTCCCCACCTGCCCGAGAGGGAGAAAGGAAGGAGGGAAAGCAGATGGAGGCAGAGCTGCAGAGGTGAAGTGTGAGAAAGGCAACAGGGCAGAGGAAACATGAGCAGCACATCAGGAAATTCTTCTGAGCAGAGCAAGGTGTCAGACTGAGCGATTGCCTTCATGGGAACGGGGAGCAGCCCCGCGTCCTGGGGGATAAAAGGCAGATTCAGATTAGAGCAAATCAAAACCCACCGGATCCCGTGCTGGTTGTGAGCAGCCAGACTGGGATGAGCATCCTCTTGTTCCCTTCCGTGGACCAGAGATGGATTCTGGCCATCTCCATCTACCTGGTCTCAACGTATCTCCCCACCCCCAGGGAACCAAAGCTCCTTCCCAACATCCAGACCTTCTGTGGCTTCCCAGCAAGGGTTTTCATGCCAAAATGGGTGGGAAGTCCATAAAACATCCTGAGCTATCCACGTGGAGCCTGTGCCATGGCTGCTCCGAGGGTTCTCGAGCGGATCCCCTCTGCGTGTGTCTGTGCTGAGGCTGCATTTCCAGCCACCGCAGGGTCCCCACCAGCTGACACTGTGCAGGAGGAGTAGCTAGTGGTTTGATGCAAAACAGGGGAGAAAAAGTCCCCAGCGACTTTTTTGCCAATTTCATCCCCAAATAATTCTGCAGAGAGAATTTTTGTGTAATTGGATTAAGTGTGGGGAATTTGTCCTTGTTGACAGATTGCACAGGCACCGAACCAAAATCATGGGGGTTTTTCACTTAATTTTCTTCCTTTCTTTTGTTGGAATAAAATATGTAAATAATAATTCAGGTTTTCAGCCAAAACAGATTTATAAAACCCTGATCCAGAGGATGGATTGTTCCCCATTAGTCCCACAAAAGCCACTGAAAACCCTTTCTTCCTCTAGTTTCTTTTTTATGGGAGTGAGTAACTTCTACACAGCCTTTTCTTCTGAAAGGATAACATTTTTTAACACAACCCGTGTTTAAGGTAACCAAAGCCGCTGCAGATTCCAGTGATATATACACTCTAAAAAGGAAGGGCTATTAAAGAGATAAGATATTTGGAGAACATGCTCTCTGCAGCGTTAAATAGCGGAGGAGGGAGATAACTTGGGAACCCTGGTAAAGCCACCAAACGTTATGTGAATAAAACTGTTAGGAGAATCAATTTTCCTTACTGCAGAGATTGTGTTTTCCTGAGTATGATGTTTATACCTTGGCTCCTTTCCCACAACACAGACACATTAAACTCTCGCGCAGGGCCCCATCCAGCGCTCGCTGCGGCGGCTGGAGAGGCTCGGGGTGAGTTGGATGGTGGAGCAGGGGAAACCTCCCTTAAACCTCCCTTAAAACCCTCCTTTCTGTGCCACACACACCAATCTCACCCGTCCCGTGAAACGCATCCCGCTGCACCCGCAGAGGAGTCACCAACTCATCGCACGGATGAGCCAGCGTGGTGAAGGGGGGTGTTTGCTGTCCCAGCCGAGCTCCTGCATGGATTTTCCCTGCAAACAGGGTCGTGCAGCAAAGCAGAGCACGCCAGGACATCCAGAGCTGCCTCTGCCCCGACAGCTAAGAGCCTTAAGTGCGCAGGGCCAGCTTTAATGACAGTTATTTACAGAGTTATATGGGCCATATCCAGCACTCTTGGATCAGCCCCCGATCTCATAATGAGATTACCCAGTTTATTTTAGTTGTGAAAGACACCAATAAAAGGGATTTAAAAATCCCTCAGAGTCTCGCCATACCCCAGAGCGCTCAGCCAGTGGGAGAGCTCCTAAAACTTCCCCGTTTGTTTTCCTTTCGGGGGAGAGCCGAGGCATTTCTGTGCATTAGCAGCATCTTCTCAGGTTGACCCCATGTATTATGGATGCGCTAAAATCTTCATGTTCTGAATGGAAGCTGCATTATTCATGGCTCAGCTTATAGTTTGTCTTTAAAAGCCCTGCAGCCTTTTAATGAAATGCTCCGATTTTAACATCAGCTAAGACCAGATATTTTTGTTTAAATTTTTTAAAAGTAATCTCTGTGTATTTTTCTCCCCCGCTCCCCCTCCTCCTCCTTTTGAAGGCACAAGGCCACTCGGAAGATGGGATGGCAGTGGTGGAGGACAGAGGTAGATGAAAAGGCATCAGGGTTTGTGGAGTGATGGGAGCCACAGCCATGTGCTGAGACCTCCACACCATTTCCAGCCTCACACGGAGGTGCTAAAACCCCTCCAGGGAACCACAGGGAGGGGGGCACTTGAGGGAGCATCAGCTCATCGATGCAGCCAGCAAATGCACCAGGTGGGTGCTGTTAAGCCTCTTCCAGCATTGGGCAATGGTAGCTTCTCCTGGGAGGGTTTGGTTTGAGTTACACCAAGGTTTCCTTGCAATTTTCATATAATGAGTGAAGATGGAGAGGATGACACCACTTAGCTGCTGTTGGGTGGAGTCATGATTAAGTAAAGTACAGAAGGTGTAGGCAATAGCTAGTGGTTGGGATAAAAGGGTCTGGGGACACCACAACTGGTCACCTCTATCAAACAGCCTGAAGTGTAGTCATCTCATTCCCCTGTACTCAGCACTGGTGAGGCCTCACCTCAAGTACCATGTCCAATTTTGGGTCCCCAACCACAGAAAAGACATTGAGGTGCTGGAGAAGGTCCAGAGAAGGGCAACAAAGCTAGTGAGGGGTCTGGAGCACAAGCCTGATGAGGAGAGGCTGAGGGAGCTGAGGTTGTTTAGTCTGGAGAAGAGGAGACTGAGGGGAGACCATATCGCGCTCTACAACTACCTGAAGGGGGATGTAGAGAGGTGGGGGTCGGTCTCATCTCCCAAGTCACAGGAGATAGGACAAGGAGAAATGGCCTCAAGTTGCACCAGGGGAGGTTTAGATTGGATATTAGAAAACATTTCTTCACGGAGAGGGTTATCGGGCATTGGAATGGGCTGCCCAGAGAAGTGGTTGAGGCACCATCCCTGGAGGTGTTCAAAAACGGGTAGACATGGTCCTCAGGAATATGGTTTAGTAATTTTTATTTCCTATTGCTTATTTATTTTTTTTGTCAGGGTTAGGTTGATGGTTGGACTAGATGATCTTTGAGGTCCCTTCCAACCTAGATGATTCTATATGATTCTATATGATTCTATGCTCTCCTAAGGCTGGAGTGAGACGGAGCGGAGCTGGAGAGTCCTGCCTGATCTGGAGGCAGGGAGAGAGCCCCAAAAGGGTGCAGGAGCAGATGCAGCACCCGCATGGGCACAACCCCAGCCCTGGCTGTGGGGCTGCCTCTGCCTCCACCTGCAGTGAATTTGGCCTAACGACTTAAACACAGATCCTGTTTCCATGCAAACATCCCAAGTGTTCTGTCCCTGGTGGTGGGGAAACTCCTTAAATCAAAGCCGGGCGATCCCATAGCCGGGTCCGTAGCTCTGTGCTTTATTGATCACATCTGGGCTGCCGGGCTCCGCTGGGGCTGGGACGGGGCCGTGGCAAACTGTGGGCTGGATCCCCGGGGGACACATTTCTTCCCTCCCCTCTGCTCCTCAGCCCTGGCCCCGCACAGCCCCTAACGCCCAGTACTGGAAGGAGACAGAAGAAACGCAGCAAACCTCTGACAGCACGAGCTTTTCTGAGCGTAATACCATGGATTCCTTTTGTTTCTCGAGTTCCCATGAGTTTCTAAGCACATTGAATGCGGTTATTATTGTTTGGTATGGTTTTGTACTAATTCCTTGTTACCTCCGAGACTTGGGTATAGAAAGGTTTGAAAAAAAACCAAGAGATTTGAGGAATTTCCCTTCCTCTCCCCTCCAAATGTGATTAAACAACACAAATTTCCCCTCCCTTCAGCTCAGGGCTGTGACGTGGCACGACGGTGCCTGGCAGCACGGCGCCAGGGTGGCCAGCTGGGCTCGTGGGGTCTGTGTCACGGCTGAGCAGCTTCCCACGATCCCAGGCTCATTCCCGAGCTGTTCCTGGTAACTCCTGGTTGTTAATGGTGTGGGACGTGCCGGAGATGACAAGGTCCTGCGCGCTGTCCCGCCACACTGTCTGCTGTGGCTCAGTCGTTGTCTGGGATGGAGCATCGTGTGTGACGTTGCACCTCTCCACCCGGGTTTCAATTACATGAGAAGAAGGTTTTTGAGGCAATTAAAGGTTTCACAGCTTATGGCCACCGGCAGTTTGCTGGCTCTCAACTTGGGGAGGAAAGAGAGAAAGGCAGGATGGAGGTCTTGGGGGAGGACAAGCCTTGATTACCCTGGCCAAGCAAAGGCAGAATGCTCTTCACCTTCTCTGATGGCTTTCCCCAAACAGATGCAGGTGCTGCAGCGCTGGCAGGATGATGAGGATGATGCTGCTGTCCCCTGCAATGTGGAGGCTTCTCAGCACCTCCTGGCAATGCTCTAGAGTGCAGAATAGCCCTGTGACATGAGTAACAGAATCCAGAATGATAGGTGCTGCGAGGGACCTCTGAAGATCATCTAGTCCATCCCCCCAACCAAAGCAAGGTCACCCAGAGCAGGTTGGACAGGAATGGATCCAGGCGGGTTTTGATTCTCTCCAGAGAAGGAGACTCCGTTACCTCTCTGGGCAGCCTGTTCCAGGGCTCTGCCACCCTCAAAGTAAAGAATCATAGAATCATAGAATTGTCTGGGTTGGAAGGGACCTTTAAGATCACCTAGTCCAACCATCAACCTGAAAAAACCCACCACTAAACCACGTCACTAAGGACTATGTCAACCCATCTTTTAAATACCTCCAGGGATGGCGCCTCAACCACTTCCCTGGGCAGCCCATTCCAATGCTTTATTAGGCTTTATTATTACCCTTTCAGTGTAAAAAAATTTCCTAATATCCAATCTGAACCTCCCTGGGTGTGACTGGAAGCTATTTCATCTTGTCCTATCACCTGAAGAAGTTTTTCCTCATGTTGAGATGGAATTTCCTGTGTTCCAGTTTGTGCCTGTTGCCCCTTGTCCTGTCCCCTGGCACCACTGAGAAGACTCTTGGCCCATCCTCCTGACACCCAGCCTTTAAATAGCAATAAACATTGATGGCATCTCCTCTCATCGAGGCTAAGCAGCCCCAGGTCTCTCAACCTTTCCTCATCAGAAAGATGCTCCAGTCCCTTGATCATCTTTGAGTCCCCACATGGCTCAGTGGGAAACTTGCACCATCTTTTTTGCTGAGACCTCGGTGCTCCCATGTCCTCCCTCTCCGCCTGGCAAGGACCCCTGATGAGAAGCGAGCGGCACGGCCCCCCGTGTCCCATTTTGGAGGCAGGATTCTTCCCGTCACATTGTTTTGTCTGTAAGCAGGTCACCTCTCGTTTCCATAATATCACATTTCCAGGACAGCGCTGCCCGCAGACCTGCCATTCATGCTCGATTGGAGAGCCGTTGTTGCCTGCAAAGAGTGCGGATATAAGTGATGTCTTAATTCATTGCACATTCTTAAATAAAGGAGAGAGAAAGAAAAGGAGCAGCTCAAGGTCAACACTCGTGGCTGAGTGAGATTTCTTCAGCAGATTGTCTAAAATAGCCTGGAAAAAATAAATAAAAGCAAACTGATGGACACGCTATATTGAGGTAATAGGGGGGTGAAGATGAAAGGAGAAGTACCAGCTTGACTGCTAGCTTGGTGTCAATAAAAAACCCTTGCAGAAATATTCTCAATTGGTGTTTCAATGGCTGACCTGAATGCTTAAAAAAAATATAATTGCTGACTTGATCATTGCAGATGCTGAAGTGCATGGCTGAAGCTGGGGAGAATCCTTCAAAAAATATTTAATGAATAAAACTCTCAAATTCTTTCTGGAGCTGTTATTCAAAGTCAAAAGAAAGACTCTCCCCAACTTCCTTGAGCATTGGATCACGTGCCCTGAAAGCATTTAGGAGGCTTTTACTTTGCTTTGTGTTCCACAAATACACCTGTCGGTACTTTGGGAGGTGGTTAACTGGAATTTTTTGGTGGAAACTGAACTTTGCAGATTGCTGGTGCAGATTCTGGTATTTGACCAGAAATGCTCCTCAGAACTAGTCAGTTAATGCCAAATTCTTCCCACTTCCCAATTTATAGGTAAGTGTTCTCTTTGGTGGCCAAAAGAATGGCATGAGACTGCGGTGGCCAAAGCACACAAAGGGCTGCAAGTCACAGATATCACTAAAGGGACTAATTTGCAAGCTGGTTGGAATATAACAACATAAAGCAGCAGAGCAAGCTGATTGATTGTTTCAATGATGAAATAAGAAGCCCCAACTGCACTTGTGGGTACCTCGTACGTGAAGTAGCGCCGTATTCATAGAGGTGGCTATGGAGCGTGCTTTCCTACTTCCAAATACAGTGAACATATTCTGTTTTAATGAGTTGTAATTATTATTTTGTTTCATTAAAGCAAGGAATTGAACAAAAAACATACGAAAGGAAAAAAAAAAGGCAAAACGCTGCCAGGATGGGATGGAATTATTGCAGTAGAAGTTGCAAGTCCCTTAGCTGGAAGCATGGCATTACTTGTTGGAATTGCCAATTTTTCCAAAGCGCTGGGTCTGGCTTTTCCAGGTGTGAGTGAAGCAGATCTGGGGGGACACAGACGGTATCAGACATCCTTCACAGAGTCCTCGGGATGTGTTTTCCCAGGCTGGAGGGGAAGAAGGCTGGGAGCCTCCTGCTTGTGTCCCCAGCTGGACATCTTCAACCACGTCCCCTCATTTGCTGCTCTGGTTGGTTGTTTCCAGCGAGACAGCAAGACCACAGGTAATGAATGTGTGTTACATTCGGGATGTCATGTCATAAACAGTGTCAAAAACAATTCCCAGAGCACGTGTGTGACAAACATTAAACATTAGCTGGGCGTTCATACTCTGATGTGACACAGCAGAGAGAAGGGAGCTGCCTGGAGAGAATCAAACTGCTAGGAGAGGCAGATAATGCAATTGCTCTATTTTTGTCCAAAACATGACTTTCTGGTCAAAAAGAAAATACTGCTGAGAAAAAACAAAACAAACAAAAAAAAAAAAAAAAAGAAAAAAAAAAAAAGAAAAAAAGATTAGTTAAAATGTAGGCAGTTGCCTCGGAGGATATTTCATGAACACAGTGATTACAAGCGTGCTGACAGCTTCCTGGCATGGAGAGCTGCTGAAACTGATAACACTTTTGGTGGCAGGGCACAAGAAATGCTGTTAATTACATGAGAGTTTTTGACCATTAAATACCAAGGAAAGCAAGTGTCAAAGCGTCCTTCGACAGTGGGACAAGCCGGAGATAAGTGGGCAGGGAAGGCATGCCGTGCCTTGGCCAGGTAAATTATGCAGCACTTCTTACACACCAGCAGCTCCACAGGCATATCGTTACAGTGGCAAGAACTCAAAAGTCAGGAAAAACCAGACTGACATTGTCTTTTATGTAAGATCCTCTCTTTTCCACCCTCCTTGCAGGTGTATAGGAAATCCCAAGCTGTAATGACAGGATCACAGAGGTGTGGGGCAGTTTTATGCGATGTTTCTCGGTCAGAGGA
This sequence comes from Scolopax mira, assembly GCA_004320125.1. Taxonomy (NCBI): domain Eukaryota; kingdom Metazoa; phylum Chordata; class Aves; order Charadriiformes; family Scolopacidae; genus Scolopax; species Scolopax mira. The sequence continues at coordinate 44,131 of BJBW01013642.1, read as the reverse complement.
GCCTCAGAACAAGTTTGAGAAGTGAAATAATGACTAAGCAGCCCCAACTGCATTTGTAGGTACCTCATATGTGAAGTATTATAGGGCCATATTCACGAAGTTCTACCGATAAGCTGCTATTTCTCACTTTGGTTTGTCAGTGCTCATGGGGGAAAATATTTCCCGCATTCCAGCAAAAACAACAGCAGACCCTAAACCTGCTCCTAAGCTGTGGTTGGTCACTCCTCCCTGGGTTTTCCTTGGGTCCCTGGTCCTGCCCTACCACTGCCATCACTTCTGTGAAAGATGATTATTTTCACAACTGATGGGAGTGCCTGCCAGCTCTCCCACTCACTTACGGAGAGCTGAAGCACAGATATCACAAGATTAAAAGAATCGGCAATTTTGAGTGCCCAATTTGAGGCAGCTGATTTTTTTGATGGTACTTGGCCTTTTATGTACTACTCTCCACGTTCAAAGCACAGCTCCCGACGGCTTCCTTCGGAGCCACGGATGTTTAGCACTTCTGAAATCAGCTCCTGTGATCTTGGATTTGAATATCCAAGAAAGAAGGCACACATGAGATGTTATGTGAAAACCATGGAAGGGGAGACCAGCCAATGTCTCCAAGTCATTCTGTGGCAGGGTCCAACTCCTTTGGGTCCAACAGGTCCCCAAAGGAGTGCTTGAGTGCCTGAATCCCAAGCCTCTCCTTCCTTTTCCTGCTTCACCACACTTGTCCTGATCGGGATACAGTGTTTTAATGGCAAAGAATGAGGTTGGAAGGGACCTCTGGTGATCATCTAGTCCAACATCCCCATCGGAGTGGGTTGACCCAGAGCAGGTTGCACAGGAACTTGTCCAGGTGGGGTTTGAATGTCTCCAGAGAAGGAGACTCCACCACCTCTCTGGGCAGCCTCTTCCAGTGTTCTGCCACTCTCACAGGAAATAAGTTCCTCCTCATGTTTAGGTGGAACTTCTTATACTCAAGTTTGTGCCCATTTCCTCTTGTCCTGTCACTGGGCACCACTGAGAAAAAAACAGCTCCATCCTCCTGACACCCTCCGTTTAAGTTTTGCAGCATGGATCAGGTCCTCCCTCAGTCTTCTCTTCTACAGACTAAAAAGACCCAAGTCCCTCAGCCTTTCCTCATAGGAGAGATGCTCCAGGCCCTTAATCATCTTTGTGGCCCTTTGTTGTACCCTCTCCTGGTTTTGCAGCTCCTGCTGTAAGAGAACTGATGAAGAATGAGAGCATCATAAATAAATGCTTGACAGAAATCAGCGTATTTTTTTACGCAAGCTTCATTCTCGGGAACAGATTAGCCATTTTGGCTGAAACTCCTCAGAACGATTTAGTTCAAGGCAGACACCAGCATGGAAAATTTCATCTGAAACAATTAAAGTTTGGCAAAGCCGTAAGAGACTGAAAACACAGTCTTGTAATGTGTAGAGCAGGATAAGCTCAGTAACCAGCATTGCACCCAGTGCCCCATTTACTCATCTATTTCTGTAATTATTTGCTTAATCACAGAACACTTTTAATACTGTAAGCATAATTAATGCATTATTAAGAGCCGCGCAGGCCATAAACCTCCTCATGTCACAAGGAGAATAATTTGCATTTGCACACACTTTTTTCATCTGAAGATCTTAAAGCACTTTCCTGAAGTAGACATCATTAACCCCAGGTTACAGATGGTGAAACTGAGAGAGAGAGAATGTAAAGCCAATTGCCTCTTTCATTGCTAATGTCCTTGTCTGGCAGATCGCTCAGACGGGGACGTCGTGCACCAGAATACACAATCGACAGATCCTGCTGCTCTGGGGAGGATCTGGCGTGTGCTGAGATGAACCAACACACCTCTCCGTGGACATTCATCCTTCCTGCTGGCTCGTGGTTACCCTTACCATTGGAGAGTGACTGCTGGCATCGCCCTGACCAAGGCTGCAGAAGGCAAGGTAAGAGGATGGCACTGACAATATCAGGGGAAGATCAGAGGTGCCGTGTCTGGAGAGAGGCCTGTGTGGCTGGATGGAGAACTACTGTCCTGATGTCCCACCTGGGAATGGGACTTGGATGAAGGTGTGGGACGTGCTAAAGGAGGAAATGGGCACAAACTTGAGTATAAGAAGTTCCACCTAAACATGAGGAGGAACTTCTTTACTGTGAGGGTGGTGGAGCACTGGAATGGGCTGCCCAGAGAGGTGATGGAGTCTTCTTCTCTGTAGACATTCAAACCCTGCCTGGACAAGTTCCTGTGCAATGTCTCTAGGTAGACCCACTCTGGCAGTGGGTTGGACTAGATGATCAGATGATCTCCAGAAGTCTCTTCCAACCCCATATGATTCTATGATTCTTCCATGATTCTCTGTAGCCTCCATCCATGGGGATGGCTGAGTGCAGTACCTTGGGAGTACCCATGCTCGCCAGGTCAGCAGGAATTTCAGAGGCGAGATTAAAATATTTTGGTTTGGATTAGAATTTACTTTCCTTTGCCTTTCTTTTGGGAGCTTTTGCGAGAGCAAAGCCTAACATACTGGCTGCTCCTGAGTATTAGCCAAAAACATGTTCCTCACTCCGTGCATCCTCTCAGCTGCACGGGACTGAGCAGCTGAGGTGGGCTGCATGCGAGCCTGGGTCTGACACAAGGAAACCAGAGATGTGCAGGGACAAAGACGTTATTTTCTTAACTCCTTTTCTGCCCCATCTCCCAGATTGTAAAGCAGCTTAATGGACCTCTTTCCTTTCCCAGAGAGAGAGGAGCAAGTGGAGGGACAGGGATGTTGTCTGGCCCGGTTTGTTCTGAGAAGCCTCCAGAGGTGGGAGCTACCCAGGACTAGAGTAGAGCGATCACAGAATCATAGAATTGTTTGAGTTGGAAGGGACCTTAAAGATCATCAAGTTCCAACCCCCTGCCATGGGCAGGGACACCTCCTCACTAGAACAGGTTGCTCAAAGCCCCATCTAGTGTGACCTTAAACACCTCCAGGGATGGGGTATCCATGACTTCCCTGGGCAACCTATTCCAGTGTCTCACCACCCTCACTGTAAGAATTTCTTTCGATGTCTAATCTAAATCTCCCCTCTTTCAATTTAAAACCCTTGCCCCTTGTCCTGCCGCTACACTTGCTTGTAACGAGTCCCTCTCTGGCTCTTCTGTAGCTCCCTTCAGATATTGAAAGGCTGTTTTAAGGTCTCCCCGGAGCCTTCTCTTCTCCAGGCTGAACAACCCCAGCTCTCTCAGCCTGTCTTCATAGGAGAGGTGCTCCATCCCTCTGATCATCTTCATGGCCCTCCGCTAGACCCGTACCAACAGGTCCATGACCTTCCTGTGTTGAGGACTCCAAAGCTGGACATAGTGCTCCAGATGGGGTCTAAAGAGTGCAGAGTACAGGGGTAGATCCTGAAACACCATCCCGTGAAGCATCCCCTCCAAATCCCTGGTATTCCTGTGATGAGGGAGCAGGAGCAACAGGCTATCTTTCCTCCTGAACATGGGCTACAGGCAGCTGGTTCTTGGTATTCACCCCTGTTCTTCCCGGGCTCTGGATGCCTTGGCTGTAGAGAACACAGGATGTACTCACTTTGCTTCTGTTTATGCAGGTGCTAGTGTGAAGAGCAAACATTATTGCTTATAAAATATTTTGCAATTCATTTCCTGAAAGAGCAGCAGACCAGTGTGATGTGGCAAAGCCCCAGCAGCATCTGTCCTGGTGCTGGTGTGAAGCGAAGTGCTGGTGCCCCATCCTCAGCATTGCCCCCCCGGCTCCCAAGGGGCTGTGGATGGAGCCAGCTGGAGAAGGAGTTGAGCAAGACTCACCCAGGCCCTGCCTTAAAAACCCTGCTGGAAGGGAGGGCAGTTTTCCTTCCCAAAGTAACATTTTAGGTCTTCCTGGTCAGAGACAGCCAGGAGAGCAAGAAATCTTCAGTCGCTCTCGGCATGTCTGCTGTGAGACCTGGGGGTGCTCACCTTGGCGTTATACCCCGGTTTCAGGCTATTTCTCACAACATTCATGCAAAGGGAAGGCAGAGGGGCAGGAAGGGAGGAGTGTCTTGCCCTGTCCTGGGGACACCCCAGGTCCCCAGGCTGCAGCATCACCGGCCACCCCATGCCTGCATCTCCGTGCCGCTCTGTGAGCCGTCTCAGGGTCGAGTTGTCTCTCTCAATCTGTCTGGTTTTGATCAGCCTTTCCATCCCGGAGCTGAGAGACTTCCCTTGATGACAGTTTCGTCAAAACGATTACATTTCGACACAAATCCTGCGTTTTGACAGCTCAACATTTTCTGACAAAACCCAAAACAAAACAAGGCGCTCTTGGAAATTTCTCAACCAGCTGCAGCGTAATGTTGATGAGATTGTACATATTTGGGTGAGAAAAGGAATGGGAAACAACCGAAAGCTTTCCTAGTTTGGTTCCCGAGGATTGTATTTCAAAGAGGACGATGGACCTGACAAACCCCGGGCCCTGGCCAACAAGGCGAGTCGGGTGAAACACAGCTGCCGTCCGTCACCTTAACGCCGCGCGGGAACCGCTTTGGACAGGAGGCAAAGAAAATTACAGTGGCAAGAATTTCGGGGAGGAAAAGAATCGTTTCTTTTCACCGGAGCTTGTCGAGGAGGTTTGCCACGGGAAGAGTGACGGGGCTCTGGTTTCTTGGCCCAGCCAGGAGGTACCAACCAGACCAGCGTGGGTTTCCATCAGCTCACCCATCACCGGTGCCAATGTGCAGTTTAATAATAATTAGCTAAGAAGTGTCAGCTATTCAAACCCCTCTTGCCTTTTAATATTTTTCCTGCATAACAGCAACCTACTCGCCTGAAATTTGAAGGTCCTTCAAGGCTGAACTGTGTCAATGCCACTTTTCTGACTGCCAGGTCCCCCTTCTGCTCTCTTCTCACCAGTTCTTCAGCTCTTCTCCTCACCCTCTGGAAAAGCAGAGTAGGCAGAAAAAAAACCCAAACCCCAAACCTGCCAGTACGTTAGGGGTGCTGGTGTTGTGCTTCACAAGCTGCATTGCAAAGAGAAAGAAATTAAAAAGAAATAATTTTCAGAGCTTTATTTTGATTACACACACACCCCCCCCCAGGTAGTGTTGATGAAAACAAAACTCTCCTTTGTATTAGCCCCCCAAAATTTATTAAGTCTGCCTTGTCTGGGTGCAAGAAAGCAGGGTTGCACATAAGGATTTCTAGCCATTTGGAAATACCTGGATTTGCCACATTTTCTGTGGGAGATTGGGAGATTGGGAAAAGAGTTCAGATGGGGAGGCATCCATCTGGGGCTCCATCCACCCCCCTGTTAGCAGTGTTTTGCTGAATTGGGAGCACCCCAGAGAGAAAAGGAACAGACACTGGGCCAGCCCAGGCTGTGAAGCTCCAGCATCAATCCTGGGGTGAAATCAGTGCCTGATAGTCCCCTCGGAGCCCAGCTGTGTTGAGGCTGTGTCCCTGCCCAGCCGTTTCTGTAAGGACAGCACTGAGAACCCAGCTCTGTTCTCTGCTGTGACACGTGGGGACATGTAGCTCCTTGGCACTGGAGAACTGGAGCAGGAGGGAGAAGCTTGACATTAATTGAGAGCGATGTCTTAGAGATAAGAGAATTTGAAAAATGAGACCTTAAACATGGCTGTGCTAGCTATTAGGGAGACTGCTAAGAGATGGAGGAGGGGGGTGAAGGGCTTTTGCTTTTTGAAAGAAGTCTTCTTGGTTCCACTGGATAATCCCAATTTACAAAACAGCTGACTTTTAAAATGCTGCAATAATCTACTCATTAGCCCTCACTGCGAACCAGTGCCTCTGGGTATTTTAAGTGGAAGGTGGGATGGGTGGTTTAGGAGATAATTGCTGCACGTGCTTGAACTCCTGAGGAGGTGGCAGACTCTAATTTTGGTGAGTTCCTCCAGGTGCACGGGAGGAGGGCCATGCCATGCTGTGCCGTGCCATGCCTGTGCCATGCCTCATGGCAAGGCAGGGATGCTCCACACAGAAATTCTGCTGGGCTGTGCACCAGCCTTCAACAGCAACGGCAGCTACCTAAGGAATTGCAGGATCGGGAAAAGGAGTCAGCAGAGCATCAGAAGAGGCAGCAGACGTAGGAAAAAAAAAGTAGTCCTGGGGCTGGGAAGAGAGAGAGCTCCTGGGGTAGCTCCTGGCTGAAAGGTAATACAGAGAAATGGGGCACCATGCCATGGGTGCCAGGCTGAAATCAGCCCTTTCTGCAATGTCCAGCAGAAAGAATATCCTTAATCAGGTCCTCAGTCCTGGAGGTGTCGGGCTCCCAGCCCACCCTTTGGCCCCAGTGCTAGTGCTGGGTGTGTGGGAGGGCACTGGGACACCCAAGGAGCCGTCCCTCCACAGCCTTGGGCAGGGACATCAGCTTGCAAGGCATTAGGTTTTTCCTTAAACAGGCTGTGAGATGCAGGTGGGAGGCTGCTGGCAGAAGCTTCCTAACCCCAAAATATTTTAATGAAATTTTCCAGTTTTGATGAACTTGCATTTTGTTTCCAAGCATGTCCCCACCCCACCATTAGCCCAGAGCTATGAGCAAGCCCTAAAGCCCAGCATTCCTCCATCCCCTCCACTTCTCCAGGTCCATGCCAGCACTCGGACCTCCAGCTGGGGGCAGGAATGTGTGACCAACAGATTTTAAACCATCCAGGAGTCACCTTCTGACAAAAGAGTCCGTCTGCTTCCAGAACTACCCACAAATACTTCGATTTTCCAAGCCCTTTAAACTGTGATATTCTAATAACGTTTCCAGGGGAGAATTTCATACACACAAAAGATACCGACGGGCCTGGTTGCCCCTTACTGCTTGCAAGTAATTCCTTTACTGAAGGATTTATTTTTATTTTTTTTTCCCTTTCTTTCTGAGCAGCATTTAGAGCGGTGCTGGTCCTGCTGGTACAATCAGCCCAAAGAAGAGAACCTGATTGCAAACGCAATGCCAAACTGACCATCGAGGCTCAAACGCATCCCCCACGCCTCCCCCCACGCCTCCTCCTGCCCGGAACCCCCCGCAGAGCAGCAGAACAAAGAGGGAAAACACAAGAAGATTTCTTTAAAAAGCTGTTTCCATTTTTCCATAGCATTGTTCAGTGAGTATGAAGCTAAGCTATTTCCCCTGGGGTTCAGCCCAGCCTAAAAACAGGCACATCATCTTTTACCATAACTGGATGTGCTTGCGCAGCCCCGCGGCGTGTGAAATCAGGGGGATTTTTATTTTAAAGTGTGTGGATTGTCCCTTGTCCGGGATGGTCCCAAATTCGCTTTTGAGGTGCCAGCTGAACCGTTGGAGCAAGAGGAAGACCCACCATTGAGTTGCCGGTTGGGTTGCGGGGGGAGATGGGTCACTGACAACGGCAAGGCAAGCACGGGGTTATTTTCAGCAAAGATTTAAAAGCCACCAAAAATGTTAGAGCGCCCTTTTGGTTTGATGCTGAGCTCCAGCCGGTGCGTTTTCTCCCAGGTTTGCAAAGCTTTGTGCCTACGTGGGTGACGCTGCCTTTGAGTCCTTCAAAATGTCACCATGCTGGCGTCTCTCCTTCACTTCTCTTCTTTCCAGCCACCCGCCGGTGAGGAGGAGGGAAAACCCATTAGGTTGCTCCTGAACACATCCCTCCTTGATGTCTCCATCCTCCCATTAGCTTGGTCCCCCCTGTGATGCCCAGAGCCGTCGGGAACAGTGTTGCTTTTTGCTCCCTTTCATCCTCTCTGCGACATTCCCGCGTTGCCGTAAGAGGCAGGGAAGGATTTCCATTTTGAAGGACACCGACGAGACCCCAGGGGCCTGCCATTAAAAGGCAGATGAGGAGTGAGGGGAGAAGAAAAAAGACGAGCCCAGCCATCTCAGCTCTTTCTTTTCCCTTTCTCTCCCCAAATCAGAAGTTCCTAATTGGTTTGAGCTCTGTGGGGGCCTTGGGACCCCCCCGGCCTGACGGGACCCTGTCACCACCACCTTCTTCCTGCGGGAGAAGAGGCTGGAGGTGCTGCCAGCCCCTACCTCGAAGCTCATCTCCCTCCCTGCTCCCACCAGAGACGTTCGGTTCTGCAAAGACGTGGCAGAACAAGGTGGAATAAATAATTGCAAAGATCTGAAAAACATTTTTGCGGTGGGAAATACATTCGGGGGGGGAAGGGTGAAAAAATAAATAAGAGGGAAAGGTTTTGAACTGATGAAGAAAACAGGGTCTCATCAGAGCGTCCCGGAGAGACCCCGTTTCCCATTAATGGAGAAAGCAAATTGGAGGCTAATTGCTGGATTTGTAGAGGGGTTTTTTTTTGACGTTGTATGAAACAGGATCTGTGTTATGATTCATCTGTTCTGTGCACCAAGCGAGCAACTTCAGGAGGCAAGCTGCTTTAGCAATCAAGCGTCACCGAGGTTGCTAATGACAATGATTTCTGAGGCGGTGCATTGCCCCAGCACCAGGAGCGTGCTGGTGGCTGGGTGGGAAGGGGATGGCTGGCTCCACCTCCCTGTCACTGGAGAAGGTCCACGTCTCATGGCCAGGGGTGTGAGCCCACCCAGCGCTAGGTGGGAGCACCTGATGGTCCTACAGCTTCGCCCCCTCCCTCCAGCACCTTGGCCTGGTTCTCCCAACACTGCTTTTTACCCTTTCACCCCAGGGCTTTTTTGCCACCCTGCAGGTTGGGGTTTCTGGGGTGGCAGGACACTCAGGGACACTTGGTGTCCAAAGTTGGTCAAAACTCATTGCCACTAGAGGGGATGTTCCAGGTTGGCAAGGGCTGCCAGAGGTGGGATTGCCAGAGGTGGGATTGCTGGAGGGGATTGCCTTCTTTGCCTTGTGGGAGACATCTCCATGGGAACGGTGATGGAGAGAAGAGGGGACATGGTGGCTCAGAGGAGCAACTTGGCTCATGGAAGGGGCACGATAGCTCTTTCTGTTTGAAGGGAGAGAGAGAAGGAATTAAAGGAAGATGAAGGACAAAAAGGGTTGAGGACAGAAGAGCTTTTCTACTTGCCTGATGGCTGAGTGGACTTCATTGTGGGAGGCTGCAGGACATCTCCTACATAAAGAGCACATGAGAAGCAGACCTTGGTGGCCAGTGTCTCTTGGGGGCTATTGCTTGCGTGTCGCGATAGCAGATGGTCATCCTCAGGTCCTGGTGGGAGTTGGACCATCATGATGGGGAAAGCATTTCAGAGCTTCTGTTTGCACGCTTTCTTGCTCCATGCTTTCCAGTTGGGAAACCAATGAGCAAATTTCGAGGACTCTGACCATCAGACCCAGCTGAGCATCGGTCAGCAGATGTCTTGCAAGCTCCCCCCACTAGGCCACTGGGATTTCATGCCCAGTGAGGCATTCCCATCCCATGCTCAGCCACATCTCTCCATCCTCCTGCTGCTGTCAGCATCCTGGTGGGAACACCAAGACAGGGGAACTCACCGAGGCACGTGCGGTGCCGGAGCTGAACACCCCCACAGCTATTACGGGAAAAGAAGCAGTGTCACACTCAGAGTCTGGCATGTCGCTTTGTTACGTGGTAACGGGAAAATATTTTATGCATCAAAAAATATTTTGGCAAGATCTTTCATACAAACTTGTAAGCGTTTATCTCCGCGCAGGAAGCTGGATGCTGTAGGTCTTTGGACCCAGATGATTTTTATTCCTTGTACCTCAGGCCCAGCCTGATGTAGGTGCTGCTGCAAAGGGAATTAAAAAACCCCACTAAAATATGAATAAATGCCCCGCTGTCTGCTGCACCCACCAAACTGTTTCTGTTCTTAAAATAATTGTAAATGTGTTAAATGCCAACTAATTAATGTGCACATATTTAGAGGAGGATTAACAGCAATGTAATCAATGCGGATCTATTATGGCTAATTACGTATGTGTATCTATTACATACCTCCTAATCTTCTATAAATATGGTTTTTATAATCACTTCGTTAGCAGGTATCTAAAGTAATGCAAAGAATTTGCAATACAAGTTAGATCCTGGCTCCGTTCCAGCTCAGGTAATTACACCCTGGCCTCACTCAATCCCTCTGCAGCTTCCCCTGGGAATATATTTATTTTTAACATCCTATCCAAAAACATCTAACAGCGTCACTGAAAACCCTGTGACGTGTTGCACCCCGAAGGGCACCGTGGCATCGCAGCGGAGGGTGGGATGAGGGGTCTCTCTGGAGTAAACTGCAAAACATGCTGTGTATGTTTAGTCCATCAAAAATTGAGATTAGGTTATTATTAGTCCCCAAAGAATATCCGTAACAGCTTTCTAGTCTGGGGAAAAGATGCTGTTAAATAACGAGGAGGATCTGAGAGGCTTGTTGGATGAAATCTCTCAGTCTGTCTGTCTGGGATCGTACACCACACTCATCACCATGCTCCACAGCCACTGCTTTCCTCCGGGGACCGATGCTCAAATCCTGCTTATGTTACAGCTCGTGCTGGGTCTGATCCACCCCGACACCACAGCAGCACTTAGAGGAGGAGAGGTTTTAATGCACCAGGACCCCGATGAAACCCCGGGTCTGGGGGATGCCGTGCTGCCCCCGGGTCTTGCCGTGCTGCCTCTGGGTCTTGCAGGCACCAACCTCATTTTTTTTTTCACTTTTTGGTTTTTTTTTAGCAATGACCTTGGGAAGAGCGTGTTGGGGTGAGATCTGTCATGCACAGCAAATGGTAAAGAGGTGGCAGCTGCGAAAACGTCAGGCTGTCCGGAGGGCTCAGGAAGCAAAAAACAACATACATGTTTCACCACAAGTGCAATTACACTGGGGTTAAGTTTGGCACTTCAGTAGTCAAAACATCTTTCAAATGTCTCCCTAGGCTGGAAAACCCCCTCCCATAGCCACAGAAAGGGGGAAGCGTAACCCAATCTGCTGCCCCAGATTATTCAGTGTTCAACCATGTAATTGAGATTAATCACTTCTTCCTGTGATGCCCAGGAATACCTTTCATGTCTGGAGTGCTCTTCCCTGTTCTGAGAGACTTGAACTTTGATAGTTGTGGGGTGATGGAGGGGGAGAGGGCAAGACAGGGATCCACCAGCCAGGCAGGCACCAGCATGTGGACTAGCCAAGCTTGCCAAGTATCTCATGCTGGTCTGCAAGGTGAGACAGTTCTTGTGCAGGAGCCTCAAAGAAGCAACTTCTCTGTCTCCATCCCATCTAGCAGAGCCTCATCATCCCAGAGGTCCATGTTATGAAAGAGATGAACTATTTAGCTGACTAATTGGCAAATACATCTTCTGTGTATACAAACAAATACATCTCCTGTATATACAAACCTGGATGAGCTTTCCAGGTTCTCTGGTAGCATCAAGCCAGGCATGAATCATCCCAGCCTGCTCAGGCACAGAGGACAGCACAGTTGAACACATTCTGCACTCTGGCTTCCACCAGGCATCTCTGTGAAGGCGAGGAACCCTCTTAGATTTTGGGGTTAAATAAGGCTACTTCCATCATAGCTATGAGTGAAGCACCACTCTGTAGACATAGGTTTTTCTCTTCTAGTTCTTCAGGATTTGGTAAGATTGATGTGTGATATTGTGAAAAACTGAGGTGGTTTCCCAGTTTGGAAGAGGTGGGAAACTCCTTTTAGTCTTCATAAGAAAAGTATGTGTCATCTTGCTTGCTTTTTCCTTTTAGCTGCTGTCTGTTGGGGCTGATGATTTTGAAGCATGTCCAGCAAGAGGGGCAGAAAAGAAAGGTGCCCAGACCCACGCAGTGTTAAGAACATGCCAACCATATGGATGGTGTCATCACAGGGACATCCCAGGATGTGGAACAGATGAAAGCATCTGACGAGGTGAGGAGCTGAGGTGTGATGGTGAGAGGAACCCGGGTTCCTGTGCAAGAAGGGATTTTGGAGGTGCTGGGCTGTGTGGCGGGTTGTGCTGCCGGCACAGACATGCGTGCAAGCTTTGCTTTTCCATTTTAACCTCAAGACCCTAAAATATTGTGTTCCAGCTGACAACTAATAAAAGCTGTCGTGTCCTGTATCACAGCAAACATCTGCCAGCGGTATGGCTCCCCGTGGGATAAAAGCTCCAACAGGAGTTCAAGGTCTTTTTTGGGGCTTGCTGAAAAAGAGCAGAAGGAGAAACAGGAGTGTGTAAGCCAGGGCTTCGCCTCCGAACAGAGGTGCTCCTGAGCAACTCTTGGCCAACCATGTAGGAAGAGCAGCTATGGATGAAGACGGGTCAGACCCCAGAGAGACTGTGCAAAGGTCAGCAGCATCCCAACTGCAGGAGATGTGTGACACCCGCTGCCTGGGTAACTTGAGAAGGAGTTAGCTAAGCTGTTGTGAGACACAGATTTAACGGCATTTCTTCCCTGCATTAGGTAGGACGCTCTATGTTTATTGGTTCTGCTCTCAGGATGGGATAAGCTTGCACATTATTGGAGCTCGCACAGAGTCTCAGAGCCCCTTCTTGGCATCAGCAGTGCTTGGCCTTTCATCTGCTTTAAAGCTGAGCATATGTGTGTTTATACGAGTAGAGCCTCAGCAGACAAGCGCCGTAAGTGATGTCCAGAGGAGGGCCACAAAAATGATTAGGGGGTTGGACCACCTCTGCTCCAAGGACAGGCTGAGGGAGCTGGGGTTGTTCAGCCTGGAGAAGAGGAGGCTCCAGGGAGATCTAATAGTGGCCTTCCAGTACCTGAGGGGGCTACAGAAAAGCTGGGGAGAGTCTGTTTACAAAGGCCAGCAATGACAGAACAAGNNTAAACTGGAGAAGAGCAGGTTTAGATTAGATCTTAGGAAGAAGTTCTTTCCAATGAGGGTGGTGGAAAACTGGAACAGGTTGCCCAGGGAGGTGGTTGAGGCCCCTTCCCTGGAGACGTTCAAGGGGAGGCTCGAGGAGGCCCTGAGCAACCTGGTCTAGTTGGAGGTGTCCCTGTGACTGCAGGGGGGTCAGACTAGCTGACCTTTGAAGGTCCCTTCTGGCCCAGATGATTCTATGATTCTATGATGAAGGGAAGCATCCAGACCCGCGCTCTTGCGTTCTATAAATAAACAGGGGTGAAGGAAACCACTGCCCATCCCTCCGCCTGATCTTGCTGTCCTCCACGTCTGGTAGGCATGGCCACGTCAGAGTGTGCAGGAGAGTCGTGGGGCAGGAGCTCCTGTGGAAAAGGTGCTCCTGTGGTGCTCAGCACGATCAGGATGCTGCAGCCCACGGAGGTGGCAGGGGGGTTCTGCTCCCAGGGGACCCCAGACATGGAACTCACATAGGACTGCCCAGCCACTAGCTCAACCGAGCCAGGATGTGGTTCATCACAGAATGGTTTGGATTGGAAGGGACCTCAAAGATCATCCAGTTCCAACACCCCCTGCCCTGGGCAGGGACACTGCCCACCAGACCAGGTTGCTCAAAGCCCCATCCAGCCTGGCCTTGAACCCCTCCAGGGATGGGGCAGCCACAGCTTCTCTGGGGAATGTGTTCCAGTTCTTTACCACCTTCACAGTAGAGAATTTCTTCCTGATATATAATCTAAATGTCCCCTCTTTCAGTTTAAAACCATTACCCCTTGTCCTATTCCTACACTCCCTCATAAAGAGTCCTTCCCCATCTCGCCTGTAGCCCCCATCAGGTGTTGGAAGGTGAGTGTTGGGCGGCAGCTGCCACGGAGAAAAATACACACTACCAGGTGAACAAGGGAAACCCAAACAAAAGCAGTGTGTGGCAACACGGCAACTGTGCGTGTAGGAAATGAGTAAAGACCCTGCAGGACTCACTAATGGCTTCCACCGCGTGCTTCTGTCTCTTACGAGGTCTTCACTGTGCTAGTTTGGACACATCCCATATCCCACAGACCCTCATTATCCTACTTGTGTTCACCGCAGTTCTCCATAAATATTTTATGAGCATCCTCTTTGCAAGGCTTTCGTTCAGATTTGCCCAGTGAAACCGTCTGCATGGAAAGGAGAAGAGAAGAGAGGGGAAATGAATAACAAGAATGATCACGGAAAAGGGAGGCGGGGGGAGTGGAGGGGATAGCAGGGAAAAGAAACCTCTATCTTTCCTCGATAACTAGGTTGTCTTGCCTTTGCTGTCGTCTGATAATGGGAAAGCAGCTGCGTCCCTTAACCAGGGGATCCAGAGGGCTTGTTTTCAGGAGTGCTGCTGAGCTGCCTCTCGCATCACCCAGGGGACAGAGCCTGGTGCAGGGGAAGAGGAGAGCAAAGAGAAGGACCACAGCCCCAGCATCTTCTTTGCTCCTCCATGGAGACACATCCACCTGTATGTGGCTGTGAGGTTTTCTGGCCAGGAGCTGCTTCGCAGACTCTGAGCCACTTTGACAGACGGGAATATTTAAGCACACCTAATATTGCACGTGCCAGCCTGAGCCTGAGCCCCTTGCCCAGGCTCGGGGTCCCCAAGGAGCACTCTGCACACAGCATCCTCCACAGCCCCGGGGTTCAGCCTGGTCCTTTCTTGGGCCAGCGGGCAGGCAGGGATGTCCCTCACTGGTGCAATCGTCTCCTCCACCTCGCTCAGGCACACGTGCCATGGCTCTGGTTTGCCCTCAGGAGCTGCCATCCCTCCTCTCCCATTGCTGGGTGCTGCAGACCCAGCCCTGGCTTTTTTCTGCTGCAGTTTCCAAGGAGCAGTCCGAGCCCTTTCCACCACTGCTTCCACCAAGGGAGATCCTCCTGCAGCATGCCTATCCTTCTACTTCATGAGCTTCAAGCCAGGGCTGGCTGGGAAACAAGAATTCCGTTTAGAGAAAAAAAAAAACAAAACCAAAAACACAAAAAAAAACCCAACAAAAAAAACCCCAACAAACCCCTGAGGTTTGGAAATTGGTTTTCATCATCATTTTGAAGAGAAAACGGACTGTTGATGACTACAAGCCAGAAAGGGAGCCGCTGGCACTGCTCTCCCCGGCTGCTCCTGACCGTGGCCGTGCACGTCGCTGTGGGGTATGAGACCTGGGGCAGATCTCGAATCGTTCCTGGGCTCTCTCCAGAGAGCTTCTGTTATGGGCCCCATAAATCTTCCTCGCTGAAGGGCTGTCCAACGTGATAACATTCCCGTCCCGGCGGAGAAGTTGAACTGCAAATTCCTCATCGGCTGAAGCGTTTCCCAGAAAGGGGCGAGTTGGGGCTGAGCCGAGTGGGATGAGGGGGGACAGGGCTGTCCCCATGGGACCAGTCCAGTGGTTCTCAGCATCCACAGCCCCAAGCCCAAGAGGGGATCTAGGGTCACTGCGTCCCCTCTGTAATTGAAGGGTGTCTCCAGTGAAGGAGGTGAATTCAATGGGTGTCTTCCAGAAAAGCCATGTTATCCAGGACCCTCAGCAGATCCCCCTACGGCCACGGAGTCCACATGCCCTTAAGAGCTTGTGAGGAGACATTTATTTCCCAGCTTTTCCTTTACAAGGAAAGCTTCCTCCACTTCACTGAGGTTTGTGTTTAATAAACGAGGAGTTGGACTTCCACCCCTTCCTTTGCAAAAATACGGAGCTTGCCTTTGGGGAATTTTTCCTGCTGAGGTACATTCCTAAATAAATAAATAAAGCAGTTAAATAATTTCCTGTGTAATTGGTAAGAGGAAGAAATAAGTGACCTAATCAGTGTTTTCTGTCTCTAATTTCTGCCTAACTCTGACATTACTTGCCCCAACTTGATGGTATGGTAAGACCAGTGTGTGTGGTGGAGTTACTCTCATTTATGCTGGAGGAATCATGGGAAGCATCAGGCTCATAGCCTCTAAGCTTTCCTCAGCTCATTTTAGTCCTATCATCGAAACTTACCTGGAGCTGCAGAAGCCATAAAGTGTTTCTGTGTGTCCCTGTTCTCCCTGTACAGCCGTCAGGAAGCTGGCCAGCCCGGATTCTTGTAAAGATGCCCACACAAAGCTAAAAAAGTACCTAACTACCCAAAATAAAACTCGTCTTCTGTGACCCACCGCGGCTGACGCTGGGTGCCAAAGCACACGGTCAGTGTCCGATCCCCACCGGCACAAGGAAAACCACTCCAAGGTTTATTTGTTACTGAGATGGATGAAAAATGACTAACAGTCTCCTAAGGACTGGGTTGGGCCCCATCGCCTGTTCAGTCTCAGCAAGCAGAAGCAGAACCAGAATTAGGCTTCATCCCATCCCTGCTTGGAAGGAATTTGGTTTCACAACCAGCTTTGCTGAAACAGAGCCACGCTGTACCCTCTCCCCATGGAGGGGTGCCATCACCCCCACCACCCCTCAAGGGCTGCACCTTTACTGCATGCTTTTTTTGCAATTTAAGATTATCCTTCAGTGCCATTGAAAGGTGGTCTCATCCCTTCCCACAGATGAGTTTCTCACTCCTCTGCCTCTCTCCGTTGGATTATTTCCCTGAAATTTATCACCTGTTCTCCTTCTCTCAATCCCATCTTCCTAATTACACATTCCTCTACCTTTCTAAATCATTCCCCTCCCTTCTGCTTGCTGACACCCTTTAAGCTAGTTGAAGGTCAATGGCATAACACTTGCTTTTTCTGCCTCCACCACCCCAACATGCATAGGTTGCAGTTTTTAGGCTTTCCCCATGGTGCGTTCCCCACTCTAAAACTGGTTTTCCCGCCCAGTTTGATGGTCCTCCCAGCACCCAGTTGACAGGCACTAACCAAAAAAGCCATGAGATGAATTCCTTGCCCACACAGAGCAGAGGTTTATCAGAAAGGGAGACAGCAGTCATGCCAAGATGTCTGCAGAAAGTCCTCTCAAGTGAGAACATCTGCCAAACCATCCAGATGGTCATCCTCTTCCTCCTCCTCATCCTCTTCTTCTTCTCCAGCCCTCTTCTCCAGCCCTTGTCTCCAGCAAGGCAATGCTCCTTGGTCCCTCTGCTCTCCCCCTACTTGGCCTCTCTCCCTCATGCTCAACAACCTAATTCTTCTGCATCAACTTAGGGTTTTTTGTGGTGTGTGACCAGAGTCCTGGTTGAACACAGGCAGGTCTGCCTCACGGGGAAGAGAGAGCTCTGTGATGGGGGAGGACA
This sequence comes from Scolopax mira, assembly GCA_004320125.1. Taxonomy (NCBI): domain Eukaryota; kingdom Metazoa; phylum Chordata; class Aves; order Charadriiformes; family Scolopacidae; genus Scolopax; species Scolopax mira. The sequence continues at coordinate 27,190 of BJBW01013642.1, read as the reverse complement.
CGTGCTCCACCACCGCCACCTGGGTTACAGCCCCCAGTGAAATTTGACAAGTTAATCCAGTTTGGACGTTGCTAACTTCTGCATCCTCCTTCCACCACCGCCTTTCCCTCTTTCAGTGCCTCGTGCTGTGACTCCCCCAGACGGCTGGCTTATCTACATGCCATTTATTATTCGTCCTGCATCCACAGTCTGTTTGTTGCCGCATGAGACAGGAAAATAAAGTCAGTTCTGGCCTCAGGGGACCCTGTGATCTGAAAGGAAAGGTACGCAGCGGCAAGAGATACTCGGGACTCAGGGACAGCAGTAACACGGGACTTTTTAACCATGGTTTACATTACCAGCTCATTTCCTATGGATATCAGAGACAGAATAAGAGTGAGAGTGGTGAATGCAGAGGAGGGTGTCTGCAAGGAGCTGCATGGGAAAGCCAGTCCATTGACTGCCCTGGGCCATGCTCATGGTGCCTGCACAACCGGACAGGTCAGACAGGCTCCTCTCCAATCCACACCAAGATTAAATGCAATGCTATTTATTTTTTGCCACTGGTATAGCAAGGTTAGCACAAGAAGAAGCTGCTGTGAGAGCTCCCTCGCCTCAGCCCAGGACGTGCAGCTTTGTGCATGGGTCCTGGTGAGGTGGAAGGTACTGAAGATGTGGCAGCGAGCCCTGCTGAGAGGAGAGGATCAAGGTTTCCCCCATGCTGGGAGCTCACTGGTCATCCTGCTGCATGACTGTGCTATCAAGGTGCACAACTGCAGCTGAGGGCTCTGGGAAAGGCTGAGCCAGGGACAAGTCTCAGGGGTGACATGGAGCCCCTGACTCCAAAAGTCACATCCTGGATGCACCAGCCCAAGATGCCCGGGCAGGAGCCACACAGGCTGCCTCTGGTGTTATGCTCCTGTTGGAAAACCAAACGGTCCCAGGGGCTTTCTTTTTTCTTTTTTCCTTTTTCCTTTTTCCTTTTTCCTTTTTCCTTTTTCCTTTTTCCTTTTTCCTTTCTCCTTTTTCCTTTCTCCTTTTTCCTTTTTCCTTTTTCCTTTCTCCTTTCCTTTCCTTTCCAACTGCCACTCCTACTCCTTGGCCGCAGGGGTCTGTGGGGACATGGTGACACTTGGCTGTGGCGGTAGGAAGGAGCTACTGCTGCAGGAGAGGAGCAGTGGGGATGACTCTTCCAGCCCTATGGTCTTCAACAGCAGGAGCACAGCGAGCTCCCTGGAGAGTCCATACATGCATATTGCTGGTCAGACCCATTTACCTGATGCAGCAGAAGTCCCCAAGCAGCCCCACTGGTCCACAGAGGAGGCATCTCTTGCCTGAGGTGACACATGGTGGCACGTTCCCGCTGTGGCATTTCCCTCCACTGTCGAGGAGAGGCTGGACGAGCTCCCCGCGGCTGCCGACTTGCCTGTGAGCTCATGTCATCTTGTGAAGATGAATTTCAGAGGAGGGACCATTCATCACCCCTTATACCTATGTTTGTTTTCGGTTCGGTCTTTCAGCGGTTTCACTTTTGACAATTTGCTTTGCTCTGGGGAGGGATGAGCCGGGGGGATGAAAACGTGGGGCCAGGCTGAGGGACCCATCCGTCACCCACTCAGCACCAGGGCAGCCTCACAAGGTGCCAGGGGGAAGAGAAAGGTCCTGGTTGTCCCTGCCAGGACCGAAGGTGAACAGATCTGCTGCCTCCTATTTAGCACTTCCATCCCTCTTAATGTTTCCTCCCAGGGGCAATGGCTTAGGGCAGCTCCTAGCATTATCCTTAATAGGAGAAATTTAAGACTAAGGATGGCTTTAAACTGGAAAACAAATTCCCCTCAAAATAGGGCAGGCCACAAAGACAAAACAAGCAGCTCGCATTTTCGTTTCTCTGGGAAGTTCACATTTTTTTTCAGCGGAAATAAAATAAAATAAAATTAAAAGCAAACAAGTTTTGAGGCTTGTGTTTGTTGGGGTTTTGTTACGGCTTTTGTGTGTGCACGAATGCGCGTGTGTGTATGTGCATGCGTGGAATCTCTCGCTCCGGCTCTTTTCCCCAAGGGAAGCCAAAGTAGGGGAAATAAAACCTAAAGTGTTTTTTTATCATCGCTGTTCAGAAACTAAACAATTTCAGCTATGCAAGGATCCTTACAGAAGAAGGTAATTGAGATCACAGAGGTTTTTTCACTGCCCAGGCATTTTGATGAATATTTTTCGATCCACCGATTTTAAGCAACTAGTTTTTTTTTTTTTTTTTTTTGCTTTATGGCAAAAGATTTTCACCCAAACCAGAGTTTTATGGTACCCGCTCCCTCCTGCCCAGTTTTTTTGCCCAATGACCAGGGCTGTGCTAGCCCAGGTGGCTCGGGTTCAGACCGTTGTGCCACGGTCCTGTGCCGGGGAGGATGCATCAAAGCCATTGATTAAAGTGGCATCATGTGGCTTGTGATCCGACTGCCGGAGGAGAGAAAAAGAAAGCGAGCTTGGCCAAAAAGTGTAAATAAACAACGCCATATGGTTCGTGGGACCCAGGCAGGGAAACCTCTAATCAACTTCTATTTAACAAATTGCCTAACTAACACTATGAGCTCATGCCTCGGAGACACGGTAACCGGCCCGGCCCCTCAAGGCTGATTGAGGCTCTAATAAAACCACAAAAAGGCCTGAGAGCCTTTGCAGATGCTGGTGGCACTGTGTGCTGGGGGTGCCAAAACCCACCCTGGTGGGCTACACTGCACTGGGGACCTTGTGGGTACTTGGCACCCTGTCACCATGCCTGGTACCCCATCACCATACCTGGCACCCCAGCACTGCTCCCTCCTGCGGGGTGCTTGTTCCTCAACCACTGTGGCCATATTCAACCCAGTCTGTTCAAGGGCAGGTTGGATGGGGCTTTGAGCAACCTGGTCTGGTGGGAGGTGTCTCTGCCCAGGGCAGGGGGGTTGGAACTGGATGATCTTTGGGGTCCCTTCCAACTCGAACCATTCTATGATTCTATGATTTCCGCACCTGTCCTGGGGCTGTCTCCCCCCATTACCCCAGGCTAAGAGGGATAGGAGCTGGGCCCCTCGGCAGCGGGAGGAGGGGGAATAAACAGCACCCTAATTCCTCCACACCACCCCATTCTTGACACTTTTTTGTATGTAGCCTGCCCCAGAACCAGAGCTGCAGACGGGCCACAGGACACGGGGAGAGATAAGGCTCTTCTCACGTTACCCAAAGCTGCCTTTCTGCCACTTGATAGCATTAATTATGACTTATTCTAATATAAAAGAAACCCTTTAGAAAGTTTCCCCCTGCTTTGCCTCTATCCCCATGTCCATTACAGGGCGCCCCCCCCCCCCAACCCTCCCGGCTCCCCTTTCCCTAAACCCATGGGACTTCCCAGTTTTCAGCAATATGAGATACAGGAGTTTCTTTGAAAATGCTGCACGCTGGCAACTTTCCCACCTAAGTTTCAAATCTCACTGGATAATATTCTCCATATTCCTTTATGGAAACCAGAAATTCTGGCTTTTCTGTGTGCTCGGCATGGCGTCGCTCACGGACACACAGCATCAACGGGCTTAAAAAGGGAGCCGGGAGAAGGTGGCTTCATCAGCGGGCATGGTCCTCGTTAGGAGCCATCAAATAATGACACGGGCTGCAATCCTGGGCAAAACTTTTCTGACAAGTAGTTTGTCTGCCAAAAAGCGCAGTTCCAGGTCAACTGAGATGGTTCATTAAATGGCAATGATATTCTAACATCCCCCTCTTTCCCCACTCCCCCCCCCAAAAAAAAAAAAAAAGAAAAAGAAATCAGATAAGATCAACGAGGTTGAAACAGTTGAAACATTGTGTTATGATGCTTTTCCAGGGAAGTTTTCTGATTTTTTGTTTGTTTGTTTTGCCCGGAAATGATGTTTTCAGACGAAATTTGCCTATGTTTAATTCAAACCCACTTAAGAAGCTTAAGAAACGGAGAGCTTGCAAAAGCAAACGGACTGTTTGTTTTACGATTGAACAAAACATTTTGGTTGACTTGAAACAGGTTTTGGAGGGGGGGGGGGATTTTTTTATTTTGCTTTTCATTTTGCTGAGTGCAACCTTGTTTTTTTGTCAACGTCTCCAAAGTTTCCTATTACCCCTGTGGAAAGATGGGCTGCCGAAGGCTGTTAAAGCCACATGCCTCAGCACTGGGATGGTTATTAAAATCATACAGTCCCCAGAATGGCCCTGTGCCTGCAAATAATCAGACGAGTTCTCCAGCTCTCAGGAATTTCCAGCCTAAATAATAAGGGATTATCCTGAAAGGGCATGGTGCAGGGAAGGGCTCCAGTGGGGCAGGAGGGGAATGCTCTGGGGCTCTCTGGTTCTGGCATCCCCACAGAGAGGATTGCTTGAGGAACCTCAGCTGCAAATGTGGGGAAGATGTGGTTTTCTCCCAGGATATCAGTACGGGAAGAACACAAATGTGATCTAACCTGGTGCTGCTGGTTGCACCTATGAATATCTCCCCGAAGATATGGGGGCATGACATGTCTACCTTGTGAGGGGGTGGGAGGAAGGGGCCACTTATTTTTCCATATGAATTATAAATGGACCACGGATGCATTTGTAGGGATAACCCAGCCTGATGCTTTCATGCACAGTGAAGGCAAGGGCAAGCGGAGGAGCCATCCTGGGGGAAAAAGCCTTTTCTCTGAGCATCACAAGAGGGGAACAGAGCTGAGCATGGAGACAGCAAGAGTGAAATGTGAATTCAGTCCTAGAGCTGGCTCCAGCAGAGCTGGATGAAGACGGTCCCATCCCAAGGGAACTGTATAGCACAGAAAAGGACAATAAGGAGCCCTAGAAGAGGACTCTGTGTCCTAAAGAGTCCTTAAAACCCTTTAAAACATCATGGCTTGAGTCTGAAGCTCATGCAGAAGCTGATTTCAGTGGCCACAGTGGCAGCTCAGATGGAAAGGATCCTGCCCAAGGCCAGAAGGTGTAAAGCAGCCCGGGGGAAAAGTGGGGGACAGCCCCAAGATGGGGCTGATGCCGGGGCTGAGGGCCCATCAAACAGGTGCGTGCAAAGCGAATGTCAACTCAGCTAAATGGAAATGTTCCCTCCCAGCCCTCTGAAGTGTAACTGCCAGGCTCCCCGCTGCTCTTAATCTATATCACATTGAGTAGCTAAATATATTCACAGTATAATACAGCAGGGCCTTCCTAATCTGCCCTTCATCATTTGGACACACAAAAATGGCTCTCTCCGCATCTCAGCACAGGTTTAATAGCGGAGCCATCACGCTGAAGGTCTCCTATTACCAAGACTTCATCGTTTTGGCAAGGGTGACCAGAGTGTGCTCACGAGGACATTACGGAGGATGCACATCAGTAATTGAAACAAAACTGCAGTTGTCAAAATGAATGAGCGAAGTGTGTTTCCTGCTGTCCTAACCTTGCCCTTTTCTGATTGCGTTTGTTTTGGAAGCAAATTGCATTTGTTAATTTGCAAAACAATTCCCCCAGTCATTAGTGTGACTCAGGTCCTAATCCTGGGGGTATTTTCATTTCGGGAACTCGCATCCCCATCTCCAGCTGTGCGGGCTCCGTCCTGGCTCCATCCATATGGGATGAGGCCTATGTGGGAAGTGGTGCCCAGAGACCTCCCTTGGGCTGGTTCTTCTGAATCAATTTGGGGACAGCGTTGTCGTTCTCCTGCGTAGGAAACCACGGGATGCCCATCAGCTGTGGAGCGATTTCGCCTAAATCTGTGCTACAAAGGGGGTGTGCTGCAGGCTCAGACAGCTGTCTCTAACCCACACACTGAAAGATAACTGACTTTAACCAGCAAATCTAGGCAAGAAATGTTCTTTGTGGAGGCTTGGGCGTAGGCTGGGAGCCCACCTTTGGCGTGTGGTGGAGATTACCCTCATTCAGCATTTGCCTTGTGGGAAGAGCCCTGCCAGCCCTGCTACCCGAGGCGGGGGGAGAGAACAGGAGCTGGGGCCCCTGAGCTTTTCTGGGGGATGGGGGTAGCCAAAGTGCTTCATTGTGCTGGGCCACCCCTCGCCAGTCAACCCCATCTCCCACTCCCTGTGTCTGCATTAGCATTCCCCAAATCCTTTTAATGCAGTGAATCTGATAAGGGATCTGCCTGTATTGGGTGGTTTTTTTTTTCTTCCTTTTTTTTTTTTTTCCTTTGACACATAACCCAGCTGGCTGGGTGGCGGTTCAGGGAGGAATCAAACGTTCAGTAACAAATGAGTAAATCAAGTTACCATTTTACATCTCTTTAAGTTGTTTCCCTCTAAGAGCTCCCCAGATTTTATCTCAGGTAGCTTAATTCGAACAGGATAGCGAGGGCTCCTCAGAGTTCGTCAGGCTTACCAAGGGAAGGGCAGCCCCCACCAGGTAGAAGCAAGCTTTGCTCAGGAAAGCTAGCACAAGGGAAGGAGAAAGGCAGGGATGATATATTGTGTCTTGTGGGAAGGTCCAGTCAACAGCTAGGAGTCCCTGAGACTTCAGAGGACATGGTCTGGGGTCAGTTCCAGCCCATTGTTTGGAGGGGGCTGCTGTGTTTTGGGGGGAGCCACGCTGCCCCACAGAGATTAGGTGTGTGCAGGTGGCCTGTTTGCACACTCACCATCACCAGCTTCTTCTGTGCATCCTGCAGTGCCCTCCCTGCCAACAGATTTTTGTTCTGGTTTTGTTCCATCCCTTGCCAGAGTTGTTCCCTGGGACCAGCTACCTCCAACCCAAAGGCTGGGGATTTGTGCCTTGAGAGGAGAAGTTGCTCATCCAGGCAAAGGCTGAGCAATTGCTGCCTTTAAATAAGCACCCATGGGCACGTGGCCACTCTTGGTTCTTGTCCCAGGCTGCTCCATGCCTTCTATGACCTCAGGTGAAGTTCACTTCATTTCCCCTGGACTGTGAATCCTGTGTATATTCCCTCCATCCCAAGGTCTCCTTGCATGCTTTGGTCTGAGTGTGCGGAAACACATTCCCCCTCCCGGGCAGAGATGCCCATTCCAGACTGGGAGAACAGGGCAGCTGCTGCCAAGCTTTGTCATTTTCCTCTCCTGAAGTCTTTCTGTACAGAAATCTGCCAGATTTCCCTAATCTGAGAGATAATAACCTGAGGAATTTCTAGTCAGGCTTCATTGGCCATGGCATTTCACTGCTCTTTCAAAAATCCCTGATGTCTTCCTACCCCAAAACACAGCAGAAACAGAAAACAAATCAATCCACAGAACAACAGCATGATAGGCTTCTCTCTAGCCCGGGAGATGGGGAGAGAGAAAGGAAGGAGAAGAGAGATGGAACGATAGGGAGAGAAGGGAGAGAAAGTGCAGAGATGAGGAGGGGCAGCATTTATGGACTCGTTGGAAACCATCAATCACTGTTAGTGCAATAGGCTATTTAGAGCTGGTGAGTATTAAATTCCAGCAGAATTTGATGAATAACAGGAGGAAAAACATTCCCACTGTAGAAGTATAAAAACAAGAGTTCCCTCTTCCCCTGCACTGCAATCCCAAGCCAAACATCCCCAACCTGAGAGCGGGTGCCTTGGGAAAGGCTGGGCCCGAGCCAGGGGCCATGGAGGAGCCTCGGTGAAAGTGCCAGGAGATAGCGGGGGGCGCGGGGCTGAGAGGGATCGTAATGGGAACCTTAAGGACCTTGTTTTCACAACCCAACCCTCCATCCGGGGTGGGAGGGATGGGGGATTGCTCATTTTGCCTTAATTATCACCCAGCCCCTTCCTAATTATTAGCAACTGGAGTGAGTCTGCTCAGATAAGATAAGGCTCCGGACTCTCCCAAGAGCTGCACCCTTTGGGGGCTCAGAGATGTTCCTCCTGCCTCTGGGCCTCCTGATGTTGATGGTAGAATCTCCCTGTCTATAACATGGCTGTAAGCAAATGTCAGGGATACCTGTCCATCTCTGCTCTGAAGATCCAGACCCAAAAATCACTGACCTTGGTGCCTTCTATCATGTGATGGAGACTGGCATTTGTTGCATTCCTGTTGCCGCTCACCAAAAGCAGTCAGCAACAACATCTCTCCTTAATTAGACAGGTTGGTAATGAGAGCTGAGAGCCCTAGAGGCTCATCTGACATCACCAGGTATTGCTGTCAAGCAGACACAGAAAAATGCACTGAGATTCAGCCAGAACATCCCTGGAGTTAAAGACTTTGTCCTAAAAATGCATGGGCTGATGCTTTTTCTTTGGTGTCCCTCAATAATGGAGTGACAGGACGGAGGAAAGAGAGACATCTTAAACTCAGCTGATTCAGAAAACATCAAATAATTGCAATGGGGGCATTTGGTTTTATGATGAAGAATTAATTTGGCATGAGCATAAATGTGAAAGGGAAAGGCTGGTAGAGCTGAGGTGACCTTTTCCTGGAGCTGTGCGCATTGTCACAGTGATGAATGGGTCACCCGAGCATTGGCACAAATGGGCAACATTCGAAGGTCACCTCGGTTTGCTAAACAAAAGGGTGGCTGTCCTTGGGGGAAAAAGCCTAGATCCCCAAGCTGCTGCAGGAAGGGGAACTGGAACACCCCCTTTTCTGGGCTGGGGTGGGACTTTCTGGAACTGGCCAGAACCCTTCTGACCCCATTTTTTAACTCCCTTCTCCCAGCAGACAGGTAGAAGAAAACTATGGGTCCATCCACTTGGGCAGACAAACGCCAACTGAAGGTCTGGAGAACATCTCCCTGGTCATTCTTCAGTGTCCCTGAGTGTCAAGCTCTGATCCACAACCCCTCCTGCCTCCAGAGCTGCAGATGTTGCTGTGGGAATGGGATGACCAAGGTAGAAGGTCTCCTTGAAGCCGCTATCTCAGCAAGGCATGACCAGACAACAAGTGGGCGAGGGACTCTCAGCATCTCATGGTGGAAGTGGGGGGAAGAGACTGGAAGTGGGGGTCCCTGCAGGGTCCTGGTCCTGCATCCCCCCCGGGATGAGCATGCAGAGCATGTCCCTGCCATGTGGCAGCTGGCCCGAGGACCGCTCCGATGGGAGAATGACTCACAGGGACTCTGCTGCGGGTGTGTTTCCTATTAGGGCCGTTAAAGTCTCCACAATTAGGAATGTAACTCAACCAGAGTGTGAATCCTTAATAGGAAACATCCCCCAGATGCTCATGAGAGGGCCCCGAGGAAGATGCCAGCCCTCGGAAAGGGCTGTGGGGTTTGTGTGCGAGAGCCGCCGGGATGGCTCCCACATGAGGCGGCATCAAAGGGGGAGGCTGCAGTCCCGGGGTCTCCTTGGCCACTTCTGCCAACTTTGATCAGGGTTTGTCTTCTGACTCCGAAACATTTTTTTCACACTTGTTTCCCAAGTGTGAAGAGCCCGAAGCCGTGTTGGAAACTCTGAGACAATTTCGGATTCCTTTGCAACAAAGCCAAGGCCAGGACAATAGGACTTTGATGTTATTGACATATTGGTTCAGAGTTTCCTTGTTTCCATTTCCCAGCACTAGGACAGAGCATAGGGCTGCTTCTTTGCTCTGTTTAATTAGTTAATGTTTGTATAGTGCTTGGAGAATATAAAGTGCTCAGTAAGTGGAAAGCGTTATCCTTATTATTATGCCTTCCCATATTCACTGGCTGCAGTTGGTGGAGCTGCAAAGCTTTAAAAGAAGAAGAAAAAAAAAAAAAAGGTCAAGCGAGTTTAGTTTATTTTATTTAAATGTAAAATAAAATTTTAGTGCCGAGCAGAGGTAATGGACTGGGGGAAGGGAAGGGCTCTGTTTGTCTCCAGAGCAGGGACAGCGTAGACTGTGCCAAGCTGAACCTCCTTGATGTTGTCCCACGCTGCCCCATCACTGTGTGTCTCAAGTCTGGCCTGGCCAAACCCTTTCTGGAGGCAACAGGACCCAATTCAGCTCTTGGCCTCCCTGATGAAAACAACTACCAGCAGAGTTAATTGGTGCCAGTCATTCAGGATGCTCATTTGTCATGTGGACCTCTGTCAGCTACAGATGGGAAGGGACACAGCTGCTTCCACACAGAGGCCACCACACCACGGCTGGCTGGAGCTGGTCTGGAAGCTGGTGTGCATGGTCCAAACACTTGCCACATCCACCTGCCAACTCCCGACGGGGCTGCTGGGTCCCCAGGGCCACACAACTCACACCTTGCTTGCCATAGCAACCAGCCCATGGCTCAGCATCCCTCATGGCAGCAGAGACCAGGAAAACATCCTGGGTTTGCCTTTATTTATCTGTTTCTCACTGCTGGGTGGTACGGTACTGTTAGAGGTCCTCAAGGATGGTCTGAGCAGGTAGCAATGGGAAACCTCCTGTGTCACCAGTGATGCCAAGGCAGTGCCCCAGCCCCTCAGCTTGGAGCTGAGCTGAGGGATGCTCCCACTGAGGACAGGACCACTTGTGAGCAGGGCCCCAGCTTTGGAGTTGTCTAGGGCTTGTTGGGACCATTGTTGCCTTTCTCTTTCCCTTGAGTGAAGTTCACCCTCATTGTGATTCCTCTCCTTCCTGGCGATAAAATGTTTGACGAGCTGCACTAAAGGCCCAGACTTCAGCAGCCCACACCAACCCTCCCGCCCTAGTCTCTCCCCCGCCAAATATGTTTGTATTTTTAACATTTTAGGCAACAATCTTAAACCAAAACAGATGTGACAATGAATATTTATCTGCAGCATCTCAGTATGGGATTTTCTCTTAAACTCGATAAAATAAACTGCTCATGATACAGAACAACATTTCTCCTAATATACAATACACAAGGGGCAGGAGGGGAATTAGCAGATGAACTTGGCATTAAAGCCATTTAAAATCAAAAGAGCAGCAACATTTACATGCGAGGAGAACAGTTGGTTGCTTTCAGTGAGATCCTGGCGTTGTGGTTTTTTGTTTTAATTCCTTGAGGGCATGAAAACACTATGCAGAAAGGTTATTGCGAATGCCGAGCAGGACAGATAAGAAGGGGTCTCTCCCTGCAGGTGGGGAGGAGGCAAGAGCAGCCCCTCCGTTCCCAAGCAGAGTAGGACATGGCAGGAGCACAGCATGGGGCTGCCGGTGAGATAAGGAGCAGGGGAAGGAGGGGAAGGAAGAAGGAGAACGTGGCTCAAGTGATGAGGAGGTCACCACATCTATGTCTCAGCCTTGTGTCTTTCCCGGGGGCTGAGTCAAGGGTATGTTGTTCTCCCCATTCCTCTCGGGGCACTGCTGCATTCCAGGCAAGCCAATTTCACCCGTGCCAACTTCATTCGGGTTTATTAACTGCTGTTTCTGTCATTGGGGGTGTTGGCTTTTACCACCAGGACCTCTGGGCTTTCAGGGGAGGACATGCCTTTTCCTGCGTCTTCGGCAGCTCCCTCTGGGCTGGAGGGTGAGATGCTGCTGAGTCCCTTGTGGCCAGGGGTCAGTTGAGCTCCCATCCCATGGAGTAGATGGATCCCAGCATGGTGCAGCAGCGCAAGACCAAGTCCTCTCCTCAGTCATGAGGCCCCTCATTCCTACTCTGCTCCTCCTCGGGATCTTCCGCCAAAGCCTTGGTTTTGGGTCTTAAAGTGATGAGTGGATGAAAACTGCTGACATCTATGGGATGAAGGCTGTCAGCTTGTCCCCACACACTGCTGGACCTGGCCAGATGCTGCTGCAGGGCACTGAAGCCACGCTGGAGACAGCACATTGTCCCCTAGGAGCTGGGGGGAGGTGGGGGGACGCATTTCCAACCTTGACACGTTTTGCTCAAAGAGCCAGGCACATTTCTCCAACCTGCTGTCTCTGACGTAAATCCAGAACAATACGCAGATTAAAAATAACAACAACAGCAAAAAAGCCCAACTACCAAGACAAAGCCCTCCAGCACAGACGTACCTCTCCCCCGAGGGCAGAGTTGGGGAGCAGGCAACACAGGGCAGACGTGAGCCCTGATGCCTGGTCCGTGGGTGGGAGGCTGCCAGGGGGCAGGAGGAGGATCCGGAGGTCCTTTCTCATCCTGTCTCGAGAGCTGAGAGGCCAATAAAGCACGTCATGCTTGTTTACTCCCCCATGGCTCTTGGCATGACCGATGAGAGTTGTGTGGCAGTGGTCACCCTTTCCTGGGTGAGTCCCTGGGTGAGCCAAACGGGCAACCGCAGCACCACGGGACGTAACATCTTGTTCCTCTTTGGTTTGGGACCATCTACCCTCCTCTTTCTCTCCCAGAAAGGGATGTGATGTCTCTGGGAGACACCTAGCTCAGTCCTGAGGAACCCCTAAATAAAGAGTCAAAAAGACAAGGTCTGCTTTGGTCTGCAGAGACCGCAAAGAAGTGCCAGAAAAACTGCTGACTGAAAGAGCTCGGCATCTTCCAGAAGAGAGAGGGGAATGCTGGTGGCTGGTGGCAGTTATACAGTGTCAGAAATGGGATGTTGACTCTTTGAGCCCTGGAGGGACCACGTTTCTCGTGCTGGGAGAGAAGACCACAGGCCAGCCTTAGGCAGGACATGCTGCCAGTCACCAGCATGTGCCCTTGGGCCAGCGTGGGGACCAGAGGCCTTCGCAAAGTCCTCCTGCTTCCTGCGCTTTTGAAGCCAGGCCTGGAGAGGATCCCAGAGCCCTGCAGGATCCCCCTGCCCACATCGCTCAGGACTTCATGGTCCCATTGCTCCCAGCAAGCGCAGGGCTCTCAGCCTGCCCTCCCAGCACCTGCCCAGCACACACCACCCCTCTATGCACATAAACACATTCATTTATTGCCCTTAGGACCCAGAGCTTGGCCAGACCCAGGCTCCCCACGTGCTTTCTCCAGAGAAGGAAGGTTTTTGATTTCCTGAGCCGTGCCAAGTCAGCGCCGCGGGGAGCAGCATGACGTTACCAGCCCACGAGCTGTCCAGCATCCTGAGATAACTCTGCTTCGTTCCCCCAAAACTACATAAAAGCTGCCTGATGTTACGCTGCAGCCGCATAGCATTCCTTTCTAAGGAAATAAAGTGTCAGTGCCACAGCTGTGAAATATATGCACGGCTCGCTCCGATCCAGTAGCATGCGCCGGGCAGAGAGAAGCGGCGGGTTCCTGTTTAGGTTTTCGGTTACTGTGTTTGTAAAATATTTATTTTTCTTGGTGTTTCTATCCCAGCCTTTTCAGAATCTAAATATTTGGATGGTGGAGGAGCTGTGGCCGGCCGTGGCGTTGCGCCGCTCGCTGGGGTTGCGGCGTGTGTCAGGCATGTTGATGGTCCCCCCCCCCCTTGCACCCGCCTTCCAGCCAGCCCTTCGCTTTCTGCCTAAAGATCAGACAGTATTTAAATGCAGTCTCCAGGGGTGGAGAGGGTGGTATGAAGCATTGAAAGGCCTGGTAGAAGTAAAAAGGGAAAAAAAAGAAAAAGAAAAAAAAAAAGAAAAAAGACAAGAAGAAAAAGCAAAGCAGCGGTGTATAAATGAATAAATAATAGTAATAAAAAAGATCATTGGGAAGCAAAGACATTCTTTATGGTGCATTAATGTGTTTTCTCAGCTGCTCTCTTGACTCTCCACCAGCTCTCACAGTTCCTGTCCTCGGGACACTTTCTGCTGAGAGCGGTGGGTGCAGGAAGGCTCTGCCCCCCCATCTCCCGCTGCCCCAGGAGCTTCTCTTTCACGCTGCTTGTGCTGCAGAGGTCAGCTCTGGTGGGGAACACAGACCCTTCACCTGACCCTTTCCCCACGGCCTTCATGCCCACCTGTGCTTCACAGGTCTCAGTTCTTTGGGAGAACGTGCCATTTTCACCAGAAAAGTCCCTCAGGTGGGAAATGCCAGCAAAAACAAGGTGCATTTTAGTTCCTCAGAGTCCTTCCTGGCTCTGCCTCCTCCCTTTCTCCCGCAGGTTCTCCAAGTGGGCGGTTTCTTCTCCTCCGCCCCCCTTCCTCGTCATCACCAGCTTCGTGGGGAAGGGATTCAGCCCAGATGTGCGTGGTGGGACATCAGTCGTACATGGAACTGGTCCTTATCTGTCTGCTGACAGCACTGTCACCATGCTGGGATGAGTGACGTGGATGTGGTCCCACCTGCTCCCAGCACTGATCGCAGGGCGTTGCTGCTGCTATAGAAACACCCAAGTTCTTACATCCACCTCCTTTCTTCTTTCTCTCTTTTCTTTTTCCCTTTAGACTCTCAAAACCGCTTCTGAATTCCCTTACATTTTAAACCAAAAACCAACAGGCTCTTCACCGCTCTTGTGTTCCTGCCAAGGCACAATGTCCTGCCTCTGTGACAAGGTGTGATGATACATTCCCACTTCATGGAGGAGAAACTCCCGAAAAACCTGCCTGCTGGGGGCCAAGCCATGTTCTGTTCATGATGGGGCAGCAGGACTCATCCTCCAGTGTTTGTAATGCTCTGTGAGCATATCAGCAGCTCCAGCAAATCAAGACAAAGCACTCTGGTGATTTTATTTTGCTGGCTGCTCATCACCCATCTGCTTATTTTCTTGAGAATTTTCTTTTGCTAACCCACTTTGACACCTGCAACTCCGCTGATGAATTGACTTAAAAGCTAAGCTAACTTTGCAAATCTCTTTTATGTATGGCCGTGGGGAGAGCAGATGCTTCTCACTTCCCCGTGGCTGCAGGGCCCCACATCACGAGGGCAGAATCCTTCTCATTTCTTTTCCGCAAAGTGGAGACACCCGCATGGAAAACCAGTGTGCCCTCACATCACAGGTGTCTGGACTCATCCAGCAGCACCGTGATGGATGGACACTTATGGAGCATCCAGAGAGAGCCTGTCCTGGCTTCCCAGCCCTGTCCCCACCAGCTCTGCCTGTAAACCCTAGTGTGAGACACACCACCTCTGCCTTTGCACCTCCCCAACATGGGAACTGCTCTGCATCCAGGGACCTGCATCCTCCCCTTCTGGGACATGACTCTTCCATGTCCCTCCTGACTTTATATCTATCACCTTAGGGGCTCCATATAGAAAAATGATGCCCAGTCCCTTCCTTCCAGGACCTAAATCTGTAAAACTTGGGCTCCTCTGGCTCAGCCCCCTCTTTTCCAAAGAATGGGGCCACCAAAAGTCTTTCCAAGGGTTCTGGAGCAGCATCTGCCTTGCAGGAGCTGAGAACACTGCAGCAGCTGCTGTTCACAAAACCACAGAATGATATGGGGTTGGAAGGGACCTCTGGAGATCATCTAGTCCTACCCTCCTGCCAAAGCAGGTCTGCCCAGAGCAGGTTGCACAGGAACGTGTCCAGGTGGGGTTTGAATGTCTCCAGAGATGGAGACTCCACCACCTCTCTGGGCAGCCTGTTCCAAGGCTCTGCCACCCTTAAAGGAAGTTCCTCTTCATGTTTAGATGGAACTTCTTATGTTCAAGTCTGTACCCATTACCTCTTGTCCATTTCTAAAGGCAAAGCTGCCTGCAAGCAGTGGGATGGCAAGTGCCAGCACCACCATTGAATGTGTATAAAGTACCCATGAAGCCTTCACTTGTGCCCCTGAAAATTCCTCACCAGGTTGATGGTGGCTTTTCCTGGGTGTGTCACGCTGGCCAGTCCTCCATTTACATTCTGCAAATCAAATCAGCTCAATGTAAGATCAAAGGAGATGTTTATTAATGGGATTTAAGCTGAAATTCAACCCTTTCTCAAAAAAAAATAAATTCCTTCAAACCAAAAAATCTCTAAACAAACCAGACTTGAGTGCCATTTAATACCTTGTCCCACTTCCCACTGCTCCTGGGCTCCGAGAACCACGTCCACATGTGCAGGTCTCCAGCCACCAAACAGCTTGGAGTCCCACATTCCTCCTTTGCCTATTTGGAAAGGTGGAAAGAAAACCTGAAGTGCAGATGCCAGAGCTGCTGACCCAGAAAGATCATTCTGGAGCCCAGCTTTGTCTCGAGGCTTGGTTGAACGCCAAAACAGGTCATTTCCCAGTTCCCCTGCTTTGATTTCCATTGCCTCTGTTGTGATTCTCACTTCCCACCCAGAGCAGCCCAGCACAGCTGCGTTTTGGAGGTGCACGAAGGAGGTCCTGGGGATGGCTGGTCTGGGTGAGTGGCGTGGATGGTGATGGACATCACAGCAGAAGAAGCTTTCCAGCTTTGAGATTTGTAAAAGCCAGGCTGTCTTGGCTGTTGGTGCTTCTTCTGTCCTATGGTTCATGAGCTGCCCCTCTTCTCTGCTGGAATCTGCTGCCGAGCTGGAGCCCATCTCAAAGGGTTCCTGAGCCTCACTGAGCTCTCTAGGCAATTTGGGTGTGACCAGAAGGAGAGAATCATCCTCACTGCCATGCTCAGTGCCTTGATTTCCTCATCTCTACAGCAGGGCTGACTTTAGTCATCTAGCAATGACTCAGTTGCCAGGGTTTAGGAAGCTGCTGAACAATGACACATGCAAAATGCTTCGCCTGAATGTGCTTTCTTAGTAAATCCCCATTTTCAGGCCTCTGCTACCACTGAGACAGCAAAGAAAATCGCCAGGCAGGATGGGCTTCCAGGAACTCCAACCATCTCCACGTCCCTCTGCAGCTTTGTGTCTCCCTTTCTGCCTGTTGTCTCCTCTTCCTACTGGTCCCACAACGATGGGTGAAATCTCTCCCCCAGCCCTATGATTTCTTACAGCTTCAACAAATGCATATGCCTCTGACACCTAGATTTTGGTCTGGGGCAGGAAATAATTTTCCTTGTTTGTTTTTTGATGTCACTGATAAGGATTGGGAGGCTCCCATGTTGGGGAGGACCACTCTGGGACGGGCACAGCTCGGGCAGGGCTGGCTGTATGAGGGGAGACACGACTCTGCACCCCTCCAGAGCCCTGAGAGAGGCCATTCCCTGTCCCAGTGGGCTTCCAGCAGCTCTGCCTTGCCAGCCCATCCCTCAGGCAGGCTGGCAGAGGGGTCTCCAGCCAGCACTCCCCTCTCTCTGCTGCTGTTACCACCCACTTGTGGGGCATCTGGTTCCTTCCCCATGTCACTTGGGTCACTTATAGCAGCTGGGGTTTGGCTCGGGCAGGAAACCCTTATTGAAACTGGAGGGTGGAGATCTATTCTGTGTGTGCTTTGTCCTGAGCAAAAATAAAGTACCCATAGTGTTGTTCCTTTGATGTACAGCTAAGTCTGTTGTCCCTCCCTCCCTTATTTCTTTTTTCTTTTTTCTTTTTTCTTTTTTCTTTTTTCTTTTTTCTTTTTTCTTTTTTTTTCCTTCCTTCCTCCTTTCCTTTCCTTTCCTTTCCTTTCCTTTCCTTTCCTTTCCTTTCCTTTCCTTTCCTTTCCTTTCCTTTCCTTTCCTTTCCCTCTTCTCTTTTCTCCTCTCCCCTCCTTTCCCATCCCTCCCATTCCCGCTCCTCCCTGCCCTTCCCGCAGGCTGGATGCGGGCTCTCCTTAGGCGAGATCTACCCCTAGCGGCAGCGCGGCGATAGGGCCCCCCCTCCCTCCCGACCCTTCAATCCCCCCAATTCTCTCCGCCCAGTGTCCCCCCCCCGGTCCCCTCCCGCCGCCTCCGAGCATCCCCTTCTCCCTCTGCGTCCCCGCACGGGGGTCGCTGGGCGCTGGGAGGAGGGATGCGCGGTCAGCGGTGGTACCGCATGAAGCAGCAGGGGGTTACGGTGGAGAAAGACCCCCGGGATTTCCCCCCACCCGAGTGGAAATGAGCCTCCCCCCCCCAGCCCAGCCTTCCTCCGCCCCCCCGTGTGCTCTGCTCTGCCCTAGGTTCTTGCAGAACATCTTTTGGAGACGTCAGGCTGCAGGAGCTGATGGTGAAACCTCATGGGAAAGCATCTGGCTGCTAACATTTTTTGTTTTTTCCAAGTGCCATCACGGGTCTTTCACCTCAGGAGTGACTTTCAGCCGTGAAGATGCCTCTTCAGAGCATGTCCCTGCCACCCCAGCCCTGGGAAAGTGGACCTGGAGCTGATGGCCTCCGTGTTTCACAGCGATGTTGGTGTGGAGCTCCCCAAAACCTTCAGTTAGGGGTGTGCGTGACACCCGGGGACCTGCTCTCTGCAACAGGAGCTGGGCAGACCTACCCATTACCCATAACACAGTAATTCAAGCAGCTTCTGGAGCTGAAGCTTCATCCCAACCCTCTGTGTCCCTGTTCTGGGACTGGTGGGGGTGTCAGCAGACAGGACAGGAGACCAACGCCCCAGGGAAGAGTTGTCCCCAGCTCAATGCACAACCATGTAGTAACACACAGAAGAGAAATTTCCTGTTTCAGCTGAGTTTTGCTGTGACCCCAGCCAGCAGGGAAGCCCAGCCCTGGGGCTCGCAGGCAGCAGCAGCCCCCCCAGACCAGCTCCCCAGCACAGCGTGTGCTGCCGGGGCGGCTGTGGGAACGGGGCCCTACGGGAAGGGGTCCTGCCGGCTGTGGGGCATCCTCACTGAAGGAAGAAAGGAGGGGGAGGGAAGGGGAAAGGAGAGGGAAACAGAAACAGTACGAGGAATTTAAAACCCCTGCTTTAAATGATGAAAAATACCCCAGCGGTGTTTGCTTTCAAGCCTTATTTTGCTATTCAGGAGCTTGAAAGGCATCTAACTCCCAAGCCCTTGTAGAGCAAGCATAGATTTCACATTATAAAATATAAATAACCTGGGTTTGCCGCTTGGTCCGAGCCATTGCAATCTCTGAAGTTTTCTCGCTGTGGTGATTTGTTACAAACAGCCTGTAATACACAACTTAATAAACCTGAACTTCAGCAGAACGAGGTGAGGCCCCAGGTCCCAGGTGCTCGGTCAGCAGGGGAGGATGACATGGGGAAACAAGGGGGAGCAGCTGCACACACCAGTCCTCCTCCCCTCCCCATTCCCACCAGCAGAAGGGCTGTGGAGAGGCTCTGCTGAGGTTTGGGCAGCTGATGCCAGGGCAGCAGAGGAGCTTGGAGCCCCCCCCCAGAGCTCGGGCACGTAGCCCGGGAGGGAAACTCTCCAGGGTTTTTTGCAATTTTGTGAATTTGGGTGATTTCTCCATCTTGAGCACTCGCAGGAGGAAAGGTGTTATCTGGTGTTCGATGTTCATCTGGATCTTGATGCTTCAGTTCCCCAGCAAAGGAGCAGGAGCAGTGTCACAAAACTGATAATGCAGCCCGTGCTCGAGGCCATCTGTGTTCAGGTCTGGGACTTGAGTGAAGCACAGATTACAAGGAGGTATTCACAGTGGGTCAGACTGGGACCAGGCTTTCCAAATGCCCCTCTTGCAATGACTGCTGCCCCAAAACACCTGGGATTTCACTCGTTAGGTTCCCACCGCCATGATTCAGAGAAAGAGGAAGATGATGCCCAGCAAGAGGAGAAAGAAAGGTAGCTGTGATCCTGGTCTCGATGGAGAGAGCAGGACACAGGGTGATGCTCAGGGCTGCTGTGCACCAGTATTACACCACTCATACCAGTTACTGTCCTGGAGTGGGTCAGCCCCATCTTGCAGCTCCCCGCAGCCTCCGCTCTGGGACAAACACCTCTTTCTGTTAGAAGTACTGCAAAAAGTATTAAAAAGCACTTCAAGGAAGTATTACGGGAAGCTCTTAGGGACTGTTTTATCTTAACCCTACAGGTTAGTGCTTGGCTTGTGTCCTGGAGCAGGAGGGTTCGTGTGCAGGAGGTGTTTATTCCTGCCTAGTGCCACTGTGGCTTTCTCATTATTTATAGAAATGTCCAGTGCTCTTCTGGGCTCGAGTAGACCCACCTGGTCTGGGCACATTTTATGAAACCCCAAGTGCTTCTGTGCCTACCCAGAGCCTTGGAACGATGTGCAGAAGACACAAAGTGGTGGAGGCTCCTGCATGGTGCAGAACCGGGCAGTCCCGAGTGGGCATCAGTGGCAGTGCTCCAGCCTGCTGCTGCATCTCATTTCCCTGCCCATGAATTTTTCCCCATGCCATCTCAGTGCCCAAAAGCTTGTGTCCCTGTGCCAGCAGGAGCCCAACTCTCTGCCCTGAAACACCATGGCTGGCACGACTCGGTGGCAGCTTTTGACTTTGCACAGATTCCAGCGCAGGGCACGAGGCTGCATAACGCAGACCTGTGGGGATCTTGTACTATCAATTTCTGAGTATTGGGGCCAGACACAATGCAGCCCCGGGAACAGTCCGTGCTGCCGAGCGAGGTGCATGAGAGTCACCACAAAATAGGACAAGCAGAAGCACTGTTACTATATTGGGAACTCGTCTGAAAGCTTTCTCTCCAGTTTTTTTGAGAGTCTAGATTTCCTACACCTTTCCATCACCTTAAAGCACCAAGTGCCCTGCAGAGCCCCAGGCTGCCCTGGCCATGCAGGGGTTCCCATCCTGCCCCATCAGCACGTGATAGCATCCCAGGGGGGTCACAGCACTGAGGGGGAGCTGAGGAAAGCCACCACTGCCAGCTGATGCTCGGTGCCCTGATGCTGCCAGTGCAGAAGCATCAACCCTCCGAATAGCAAGAGAAGAGATCCAAAAACCTGCCTGCATGTCCTCTGAGGTCCAGCAGCCCTGACAGAGGGAAGAGAAACGAGCTCAAAGGAGGAAAATCTGGGCTTTCCTTTCACCACGGGGACAAAGGAAAGTAGAGGATGTTGTGACAGAGCAAGTACACCCTGTTCATCGCCTGGGCTGATGCACTCGGGCACGCTGCCATGCAAAGACACCCTGGTACTGCTGCTCCCGGGGCTCATATGCTTTCTGCTACCCGGGGAGGAGGATGGGGGGGCTGGCACAGGCATCCCACAGCCCCTGCACACCCTTTGGCACAAAGCCGGGCCACAGCCATGGTCAGGAACCCGTCCCCCAGCCCTCAGAGTTGCCATGAGCAGTGCTGGGGGGAAGGGACAGAGCTGCACAAGGAGCAGTAGCAGGATGAAGACATTAGAAGTGCTTTGGGGGAAAAGGAAGGAAGGACAAAGAAAAGCAGAGAAAAGGCCTTCCCCTGGTGTGTTTCAGTAGAAAACAGTCTTGTCTTTTTTGTCTCCCTTTTTTTTTTTTTTTTTTTTTTCCCCTGGACCATGTTTTCCATTTCAAATCAGCCCTGACACTTCGGTTATTTTTATATTTTTTTTTTCAATAAGCCAGGTTTGTCCTTTGAAATCCATTCATCCGACTGTCACGACCAGTTTCAAAGAAAAATAACATTTGGGGAGATGGAATCCCCCCTCCCACCCCCATGACTTGGTGCCCATCAGCCTGTGCAGGGATGGAGGTGGGGGAGCCATGGGAGGACATCAGGCTGCCTCCTTCCCTGCCACCACGCTGCTGGCTGGCACGGGTGTGCAAGCCCCAGGAGAGACACGTGGCTGAAGACTCCTCTCTGTATCCTCCTCCCTCCTGCTGAAGGCCTTGGGATGGAGCAAAGCCCATCGTCACAGCCGGGGACCACTGCTATCATGCCCGGGGGGGGTGGAGGTGAAGGGCGTGGGGAAGCAGCAGGAGACTTGGGGTGCCTTCAGCCTCCCTCACTCCTCCTTGCTCCCACCTGGCCTCAGGCAGCAGAGCTGCTGGAGCAAACCCTCTCTCCGGGGTGCTGCCAGGGGATTTCCAGCTCCTCCTGCCTGGCGCCAGTGCAGAGTCCCCTCAGCAATGTTGGGAGAGCTTCCCAAATCCTGCTCGAGGAGCTCTTCCCTGCTGGCAGCCTGGCTCAGCCACCCTCTGCCTGTTCTCCATCCCCAAACTCTTCTCCCTTCCATCCCCCAGAGGCTGAGAGCATGGGGGAAGGCAGATGGAGAGAAGATCTGGAAGAGAAAGCATCTCGAAGGAAGAAAGTAACAACCAGAAAGGCTGAGAAAGGGATGAAATGTGACAGAAAAGTTGGCCTGAGGGAAATAACGGGAGCTAAAAATAACCATCCAAAGGCTGCCATGGGAGAGAGGAGAAGCTCTGATCAGACAGAGAAATGGGGTTAACATTGCAGTCTCCCCCCATGCGTGCTCCTGATGAGCCCCCCAGCCCTCCAGGGTGCCCCAGTGAACCCAGAGAGGAGAGGACTGGAAGGACCATTGGCTTTTGGGCTTTGAAATGTGGTTTCACAGCTGGGCCATGTGCCCTGGGGCCAGTTGGCATCCCGTGAGGACTGGGCTGATGCCCCCAGAGCTCCCTGCCCACCCCGGCTGTACGTGCCTGCGAGCCCATCGCCTTGATTACATTTCTCTCTTTCCTTCCTGACTCGAGCACAGAAAGCCTCTTTGCCATTCATTTACCCAGGGACTTCATTGGTATTTAATAAACTCGATTAAGCAAGCGCCTTAATTTGCTTTCGTAATGAAAACATAATTGTTTCTGCCGTTACAATGCAGGGACTCTCCACTGCAAGTGGCGGGTGCTAGGGAGCAGGATAATAAAACGCAGAAGAGCCCAGAACTCAGGAAGTTATTTGTTCTCCCCCTTAGGAAATAAACATGTTATCACCTCGCCAGGGCACGGCTGGTACCGGGGAAGAGCAGGGAAGGAAAAGCCACTGTAGTGCAAGGTGCTGCCGTGGAGGGATGGGGCTGGCAGATTTAGGGCAATGCTGTTCCCCTCGTCCTGGCCACTTGTGCCATTTCACGTTCAGTCCCTCCCAATGCGCATCAGCACCCAAGGAACACATCTAAATGGGAAAAGAAGTTACTTTGCAAACAGTGGATCTAAGGGCAAACTCCTAAACTGAGAAACAGAGTCGTCTCTATGGCTTGTATTTCACTTGAGGTCTCTATAGAGACCAAGCAGGAAAAAAAAAAATGAAAAAAAAACCCCAGAACAAAACCAACCGAGTTTATGTTGAGATATTTGTCATGATTGACGATGTAGAAAATACTGCAACCACTGCAACCATGGGTGAGCAGCCCAGAGGTCACCCTGGCCAGAAGGAGCTGGGGAAGACCAGAGCCTGCTTGTGCTCTCCGAGGAAGACTAAGGGGAAGAAGGACCCTGCATTTGCGCTGATCAGCAGCATGACTTGTGCAGAGAGGAAAAACAGGAGCGAGGAAGAGACAGATGGTCCCATTTTGTATGAAAAGGCAGAGAGGGAAGATGCAACTTGGGAATCTCCCCAGAACAAACCATCTGTGAGGTGTAAGGCTTGTGTTGCTGCTGGTGTTGCAAGGTAGCCAAAATACTGAAGCAGCAAAGGATTCTGTGCTTGGTGTGAAGCAGAACTGCATTTTATTACTGCCTTCCCGTTATTTGTGACTTTGAGGTCACAGGTAACGTAAGCAAGAATTTAATCCTTTTTCTTTTTTATTTTTTTTTTCTGCTAGAATAGGTTTGTATTTTTCCTTACCCTTGTCTGATGCTAACCAGGATCTCAGGGAACTCTTGTGAGCCCAAGGCAATTTCCTCCACAGATTTAAAGAACCCAAATAAAGAGGTGTTGTGGACAAATGCTTTAAAATATTAGAAACTAGGAACCGGTCTGGAAACCTCACGAGCCAGACTGTGTTTCCCATTGCAGCTCCAGTGATCCGTTTAGGAGCTGCTGGCATCAAATGTGAAGTCCCATGGAGCCCTCAGCCCCCAGCACCTTCCCCATCCCAGCAGGATCCTGGCTGGAAGAAAGTTCCATCCTGTCCAAGGGGACCATGACCTGCTGTCATGGTGCTTTGGCCACTGTGGGAAGCGAGATCTGGGATGAGGTAAGCTCTTGGGTTCTCTTTCCTAGACAATTCATATCTCTGACATCTCATTCCCGGAAAGGATGGGATTTCTCTCCCTTCTGGAGTATGAGGCTGACCCAGCACCTCTTGGACACCAACCACCCTTTGAGGTCTGTCCACCTCCAAGTGGACCGCAGGCCAGTGATGTCCCCATGCCTGGACATGTGCTGGATTGCCAGCATTTGTGCCCCTCTCCCCAGGCTGTCCCCCTCTCACACTGGGGGAACTGGGGGTGAGAGAGGGCAAAAAGAGTGTCCGTCCTCCTGCAGCGACCTTCCTGCTGAGGGCTCCGCCGCTTCAAAGGCATCCTCCCCGCAGATGGTTTCCAACGCTGACAGATAAACAGGGGCATAAATCTGGGCAGGGTCATGGTCTAAATGAGAGCCCACCCATGCACAGGAATGCAAGGCACAGCGAAGGCAGAGGGAAGGCACCAGCTGATAACGTGCTGGCCGTGGGTAATGCCCGGTTATTTGGTCTCACCGCTGTTTCGTTAATCAAGCTGTAAATCAGAGGAGCCCCATCATTCGTGCAGTTGGGTGAGACCCCCCGGTGCTGCTACACCAGATTTCTGGAGCTTGCTGAGGGGTCCTCAGCTCTGTCCCTCCGTGGCAGGGCTGGGGGGAATTTTCTGGAGCTCCCTGCACCCGTGAGGACTCCAGCAGGACAAACCTGCAAAGGCGCAATCAAGGCAGGAATCTCCTTGGGTTGGTTTTTGTTTTGTTTTGGTTTTTGGATGGGGTGGTCAGGAGAGAGAACAAAAGAGGGCTAAAAAATAAAAGAGACCGCCCCTATAAATCACGAATATTAAAAGAGCATGAAAGGGCCGGGGTCTTCAGACACAAATAAGCCCTGGGTGGGAGTGCAGGAGGCATTGCTGGCCCAGCCATTCAACTCTGCAAATATACATCAGGTCTTCCTGACACATCATTATTAGCTTTCCTACGCTGAATTGCACAGGGATAAACTTGGGGCTGGGAGAAAAACCGCAGAGATTATTGTCAGCCCTAGCACTGCCACGCGCTGTGCTTTTTCTCCTTTCCCCCCCCCGCCCTCTCCCTGGCCCCCCCTCCACCCTCTGCCTTTTTCAACCAGGAACACAAAGGAAATTCATGGCATTTCTACGGCTAATACCGCAGGAAGCGTTGGTGGGCTTGAAAGAGGAGAAAGAATTAGAGGGCTCATCCAGACAGTGGGATGTGGGGGGGGCAAGGGGAGGGAGCAGAGAAGGGAGGGCGTAAGAGGAGGCTGAGAGCAGCTGATCTCAGTAAAATGATAGTTTGATGCATTGGTCGGGGGAAAGAAAAGAAACTTCAATAAAACAAATTGAATTTAAATCCTTCGGTAAAGCCGGTTCCCAGCGAGTAAGCACGGGGAATGGACGGTTTATGTTACACTTGTACAACCATGTGGCCTCTCGCTGCAGTTTGCTAACGAGGACACAGGGGCTCCTGGGGGGGCTGGCACTGCTCCCGAGGCCGGGGGGGCTGGGGGGACAGTGAGGGGCTGGCTGTCACCCCACTTCGCAGCCACACTTTCATGCTCTGGATCGGCACACGTACCCCTTCATCTTCCTCACAGCCCAGCAGCCTGCTCTTCCCCCTTGCCTCTGCAGCTCCTGCCCAAACCTCCAAAATTCTGTGTCTCCCCCACCCCCATTTCCATTCATCCCGAGTCCCGGACCCCCTGGGCCATTTTTCAAGCAGCCCCTTGCAGAAGCCCAGCTCTCGCTCTGCCTGGTTTTGTTGGCTTCAATAGAGCAACTAAGGAAAGGCAAAAGCAAACCCTTGGGAAAGAGCATGGGGCACGGGGGGCCCAGGGGCTGACCCCTCTTCTGTAGCCACCCATCTCAGAGCCATCTCAGAGGATCTCTCTTTCTCAGGAGGTCTTGGTGCTCTTCTCAAGGCACCGGTGCCAACCGTACCCCAGGCCACTCATCAACTCCAATTAAGTGATGATCCATGGAGGTCAGTGGACTAAGAGGAGGATCCACCATGCTCCTTTTCCCTTCCCATAAGCAGGGTTTGATGGCAGGTCCCTGGAGAGGTGGAAGCTTCCCACATTAACTCCCCTGCTGCCAAGTTAACTACCCATAACATTAAAGATACAATCAGCAATAAAGCCTAAAAATAGCCCAAAGCAATTGTCAGCAGTGTAAATAAAGATTGGTGAGTGTTGTGGAGTGGGGATAAATACAGAAGATTCATGGTTCATCTCTCTCGCATGGGCAGATGATCGTGCCTACAGGGGGTTATCTAAGAGCAGCTGTGACTTCTTCAAGCTGTCCGAGACCTGAGCTCTACATGGCCCCAGGGAGGGCACGAGGTGGCATTTCTACAGCAGCTCACTGGTTTCATTGAATAACCAGGCAATTCCTGTAAGTAATAGCTTATCTAAGAACGGCCCCAAGCCCGGTCTGGCCCCATGCAAACCCCAAATAATCTCTGGCAGATAATTTCCCTCGTGGCCTCCGAGCACTTTCTGCAGGGACGGTTTCCCTGGGCAGCAGGGTGAGAGTGTGTGGCTTAAGCTCCTTGTAGGAAGGATTAAAGATATGAATCAAGACTACCCTTAGTGGATTGCCCCAGTGAGAGGCAATCTAGTTTCCAGTCCGCACCCACTGGCTGCTCTTCCCTATTTAATGAGGCAAATTGATCTGCTGTCACAGATTTTCCTGCCCGGGGTGGGAAAAGGATTCTGAGAGAAAGTCCTGATGGCTGAAGCCATGATTGAAGCCTGCAATAGCCTGTGGGGATGGGGTGGCAGCAGGAGCAGGGGATGGCTGTGCAGATGTGATGGGCAGAAGGAGCCATGAAGACCTGCGAGCAGCGATGCTCAAGATCCTGGAGGGGA
Source organism: Scolopax mira (assembly GCA_004320125.1). Taxonomy (NCBI): domain Eukaryota; kingdom Metazoa; phylum Chordata; class Aves; order Charadriiformes; family Scolopacidae; genus Scolopax; species Scolopax mira. Next base: position 865 of record BJBW01013642.1, on the reverse strand, counting down.
GCAAAGGACACGGGGCAGAGCTGGGGAGCAGAAACAGGCTGTGGACAAAGGGAGGCTGCAGGGCTGGGGGCCAGGCCACAAAGCTGCACAGACAAGGGACCCTGCTGGCCCTCAGGCTGGTGGCGTGGGCAGCTCTGACCGCCCAGAGTGACCCCATTGCTGCGTGAGGCACCAGTCTCCTTCCCAGACCCCCCAGGTTCCCACCCCCGTGTTTTGGGGGTGTTTAGTCAGGCAGGGGGAACCCCCGTGTCCTTTGAAGCCAGCCCCTGGGAGTGAGCACACAGCACCTCTCTCCTCTCTCTGGGGTCGCCGGAGATGCCGGATTGTCGTGGCACGGGGAGAAATCTGGAAGCTATTGGGCCAGTGCGCCTCTCCAGCAGGAACGCCGTGCCCAGTTCATTTCCTTTAAGGAAACACAACCCGAGGGGATAATTAGAGCTTCTTTGCGTACACAATCCCATATTGTTTATCCAACACAAATTAAAAAACCTGGTCCTCAGGAACACGGAGCTAGGGAGATAAAGAAGCGATCGGGTCCCAGACGGGTTTCATTACTGCCCCGACACACACCAGGCCCCTGAAGCTGCTTTGTGTTTCAGGACAATGGCAGGAAAGCCAGGACTTTCAGAACAGGAGTGGGGTCCAGAGATACACCCCGGGGTGCTGCAAATAAATAAGTGATGGAAAATCAGATGAGTCTTTGCACCAGCATCCTTCTCTCTCATGTCTTTCTGTGCCTCTTGCCTCACAGGTTTGGGTCTCAGTTGCACACAAATCCTGTGAAAACCTTGTTGAAGATGAGAAATCACTGAGAACTTTGCCATGGCTCAGGAACTGCTAAGGGCCAGGCAAACAGAGTGGTTTG
>BJBW01013639.1:0-25405 GCA_004320125.1 Scolopax mira | reverse complement strand
CTAGTGCAGTGAAAATGAGTATGTTTATAGATTGTAGCCAGCTTCGGGGCAATGCAGGTGATTTTTGATGGAAAAAATTTAGAATAGGATTTTAAAGCATTGGCTTTCTTTTATAGCTCTTGCACCAGTCAGAGATGGTGAGATGACTTTTAAAGATGCCTCTTTTACCTGTCACGAGAAGGTGCTCGTTTGGAAAATCACCGCGGTTGGTGTGGGGGCTGGCTGGTGCTGTACAAAGCTTCTAAGAAGATTTTGGCCTGATTGAAACAGAGTGTTTCGATTGACTAGAGCAAAATTATAAAAATATTTTAAAACTTTTAAAAAAACAAAACTTCTGAGTCTTGCCCAGATTCAGCATAGCAAGATGTTTTGAAATTTCAAAATGTTTACAGGGCAGGACAGATGTTTTCTAGTGGGGTTTATTTGTATAACTGTGAGGAGCAAATCAGCTTCCCTGTGCTAAGCTGGAGTAAATCTGTCATAAATGACATCAATATGAAGCTTACTGCATTACATTTATTTGCTTCAGTCCTCACAAAATTGGTAGATGGAGTAAAGGATACTTTTTCTCTTGTAAATACCAGTAGGAGCATCTTGCATTTCTGTGATGTATTCCTTGCTGCTACCTTGATAGACATCACGTACTCTGTGTCGAGCTACGTGTATGTACGCAAAAGTGTAAATTTATGACTGCATTTATAGTATTAGGCAAGTATTTATTGGTTTTAAACACCATTAGTCTGGAAATTGACCAGAACTTTGACCTTTTTATGATGTGATTTACTGCCGTGAGCCTTCAAATTCCACGGACTCCATTTAAGCAAGTTTCAGGTCTTGGCAGGACAAAAACAGAGCCGGAGCTTTCTTGAAACCAGTGAAGTATTGCTTAATTGAGCAAGTAACTGCGCTGTATTGACCAGGGTGATTACTGGAGCCCAGCTCTCCTGCTGGCTGGGGCTAAGGGAGCACAAGGAGAAGCAGGAGATGCCTGGCGTTGCCGGGGCACATCTCAATGGAGGGGCATCCTTCAGGAGCGCCCTTCTAGTTCGTGTGAGGAGAGCCTTTTTTCACAGCTCGTACAAATAGGGGCTAAGAGGTCAGCTCCCTAATTTGTTGCTCTGTAAACAAGAGATTCCAGGGATATTTGCCTTCGCTGTGCAAACAGGGATGGCAGCTGCCTTGCTCTGCTTGAGATCCAGTGAGTTTGGGAGAGAAATGTGGTTTCCTTGGTTAGTGTTGCAGCAAGTTTCTGATCAGTTTTGACTGTGATAGTTGAAGAGGAGATCCAGTGTTAGCTTCCCAGGACAGTGGAAGCCCCTGGCTGGTTTGGGAGCATGAGCCAGGGTGCAGGGCCATCATGTGTCCCACTCTCTGCTCTTCGTGACCGCCTTCCCATTGGGATGCTCCCAGGGGAAGGCACTCCTGGGCAACCACCCCTGCTGCCTGCCGTGCCAGCGGGCAGAGGGGCTGCCTTCCTGCCTTTCCCACTCGCTGCATCCCGCTCCCCTTCCCACAGGCAGCATAGGCAGGAGACTCAGATCCCCAGACTGCAGGCAGTCAGTGGTCTGTGCCAGTTCGGGGGAGCTTCCAGAATGTGCCTTTGTGGAACCCGTGTGCCTCCGTGCTTCCAGTTAGACTCCAGTGGCTGTATTTTCACCTGCCTGGCGCTTGGTGATCTCACAGCCAAGGAAAATGGTCTTTGCATGTGGTTTGTGCTGCTGTGTGCCTGTTTCGCCACCCTGTTACCATGGGGGGAAGACAGTGGTTTCCCTCATATAGAAACTGGTGGGAAGTGGCAAGGAAGGTAAGGTTGGCTGCAGGGCTCTGCTGTATGGTGAGACCACCCTAAGCACCAGGTGGTCTAAGTGGAGATTTCTGTCCTCTCTGCCACCTGCAATCCAGGGCCTCCCCATCCCTATCACAGTTATTGCTGCCCCAGCACTGATTAACATGTCTAAGCTGCTCAAATGATTTATCTGTCTTGGAAAAGTTAATGGAAAGGGAGAACTTTATCTCCTACCTCTGGCAGACCCTCAGGTCGGGTAAATCACAGCTGCTCTTTTGAAATCTGTGTACGACAGCTGAGAGCCTAACCCCTGTCAGCTGTACTGGGAGCAGTGCTGAGAAGAAAGAACTATAAGTGTACTTAGAGGCATATATCTACATGCAGAAGAATTTAAAAATCAAATGATAATTCAAAATAAGGGTCTTCCAGATGGGCTTCTGCCTCGCGTGGAGGAAAATTCACAATTGGACGCAGGGCTGCTCTGCTTAGCGCCCTGAGGGTGTGCTGAGGGATGCTGCAGCTCCCTCCCAGCCCCAGTGCAGGGTCCAACAGGCTCCAAGAGCTCCTGCGGGAAGAGCTGGAGCACGGTCCCTACTGGTGCAGAGAATTGGGCAGGTGCTTCATCTTCTTCTGCTAGAGCCAGTGCCATCTTTCTGTGAGCGTCCTCTGTGGCGTGGGCTTTGGCGCAGTGCAGTGTTGGGTGGCACTTCTGTAGCCACGTGAAGAAAAGTTGTGGATGGTCACATTTTACATCCAGTGGCCGTGGCCCACACCCCCACACAGATTGCTGGATATGGCACCGACTGTGATGAATTGATTTTTTTGCATCTGTTTGCACATACTATTTTACTGACCTTGGCTGGAGGTACAAATCAATACCCAGCTGTTACCACACAGAGATAGATAAGAGGATATTATTCAATTTCATTCATTTGTTGTTGTCACACTGTACAGTTGATAAGGAAATTAGGAAAAAAACCAAAGAACTTTACCTATCCAGCCAGTAACAATTTGATTTCTTCTTCAGAAGAAGAAATACATACATTTTTGATGGGGACGTGATCATTTGTAATGTAAAACTGCATTTTTTATTTGGTTTTTTTCCTTTGCTTGTGTGAATCTGCATTTTCTGAATTAATGGAAACAGTTTTGCTTTTGATTTTATGATTAGCTCTGATTTTGCTTCTTGTTTGCAAACGTTTCTTCTGATGCTTTTAAAAAAAATAACGCATTTAGTGCGTTTGTTTCCCACTACTTCATACTGCATGGTGTGAGTGAGCACTTGTGGATGTGTACTTCTTTTCCCAGATGAGATACTGTCAGTTTGGAGCAGGGGAGGCACTCGCCTTTGACTCGGTGGTGTTCGTACAACGTGCTGTCTGAAATACTAGCAGGCTGAATCTGCAAATGTCAGGCAGAAAATGCCTGAACCAAAGTGACTTAAGAATAGGCTGTGAGTCAGAGCCGGCAGCTCTGGTTTCCATAATAGATACAATTAGAAGAAATACAGAATGTTATTTATTTATTTCTGAATAGGACTGGGGGGGGGACACACGATGGGGACAGCCAGGAGGGGAGCCATCAATTTGTGCGTCCGGACGCCAAATAGACATGTTTATCAATGATTAGTTGAATTTGCTGATGCATTTGTTAGAGAACACCTCCCCCCCAACCCCGTCAGGGGCTGGGAAAGCGAGAGGAGCTGCGAACAGAGAACAAGAGGCAGCTCATAAAGGCAAGAGAGACTGAACGGCAGCCAAGGGAGAGGAGTAATCGGCAGGGCAGCGCGGAGGCGCTGGGCGAGGACCATGGCTGACATGCTCCCACTCCTTTTTTTTTTTTTTCCTCTTCCCCCCCCTTCTCTTCGGAGGCCCGTCAAGCGACTCCCCCTTTTGTGCTCATCTGAGCAAGCAAAAAAAAAAAAAAAGTTTGCTTAATTAAAAGCCTGTCTTTTCTTCCTTCTCCAAAGGAGCCGGGGGAAAATAGCGTGCTCTTCTGAGGGAGAGGGAGGGCTGGGAACGCCTGGTCGGGTCTCACCCCGACAATCCCGCTCCCTGTTAAGAAGTAGGACAGTGAGTCAGTTCATTCAAGTGGATGCTGTTTATTCAACGGGACATTCTTCCTGTAAAACTCCTAATAAAACCAAAGCCTCGCCTACGCAGTGGGGAAGGGGAAAGGGTTTTGTGCACAGACTATTTACAGATGCTTTCTGGAGAAAAAGGTGAGCAGAAGAAAGGAGGACAGGAAAAGGAAAGTAAGGTGCAGAGCTATAAACACGTTTGGGAGTAAACCAGGGCTGGTACAGTCCAGCCCATCGCCTTTTCCGTCATGTATCCTGTTCCTAAGCTGTTACAATAAACTTTGCCAGTTAAAAACAAGCAATTTGCTGGAGCTTTCAAAATGATTGCTTTGCCCTGGTTATTTGCAGAGTACAGACGGGTGCCTGAAGCTTTTATTCCTGATGAGAACTACAGATGCTGGCCATCTTACCATCATAAGGGCTGCCTCCTCTCCGTGTTTGACGTCAATGAAGCCATTGAGATCTGTGACAGCTACTCCCAGTGCAAAGCTTTCGTCCTAATGAACCAGACAACTTGGACAGGTAGGTCGTGGGTGCTGTGGAGGAGAAGCAGCAGTTGAATCACATATTCGGACTGCTTTAAGTGTTTTAATACAGTTTGGGGGGTGGGCTGGGCTGGGCTGGGCTGTGGGAGCCACCAGCAGCAGCTAGAGGTGGGATAGTTTCTGAAGCTCCAGACAAGGCAGTTTTGGGTTTGGTGGAGCTTCTATTTGCCAGCTGTCAGCAGAGCAGGAATCTGCGGGCAGACTCCGAGGAGCTGACACCAGAGGACTACAGCACGTGGACCACAGGTCTCCAAGCCACAGGGTCTGAAATTTTATTTTAAAACACAGCAGCAGCAGAAACAACAACAAAAACCTGTGACCCGTTTCTGCAGTTAAATGTGCAGGACATGGTCCAACATCTGGATTTAAACAAATCTTTCCAATCCATACGGTTGTTGCGGTTTGACACAAAACCAAACAGGTTCTCCTGTGCATTTAGCTGGGAATTCCAGGCTGGTGTCAAGAGATGCCCTGCTGCTGGTGGGAACACTGTTCTTCTCGCAGCAGGGCGTTGTCTAAAGGACAGCGATGAGGGAGGGTTTAAGACCAGGTAGAAGTAGAACTTCCAGGGGAAAATACCATTTGCTACCACAACTCATTTTCTTGTCTAACAGAATGCACTTGTTGAAAAGAGAAATAAGGGTCTGTGGGCCCAGCAGTCCCCGTGTGGTTCCCCTGAAGGCAGGCAGTTGGTGCTGATTGACATCAAGTGGAGAACTGGCCCTGGCTCGCTGGTTCTGCACCAGATTTGTGCCTGTTTCAGGCAACTCCAGAGCAATCTGAGCAAACAAAAATGTTAGAAGTCTCTGATAAAAATCTCCCGTAGCTGCAGCTCCGGAGTGACTGAGGGGTTCAAAAAGCTGAATGCTTCAGCCAGTTCCCAACCCCATGTGCCTTCTCCGTGGAGAATCTCCCAGGAGATTGCCATGCTCTGCAAGGGCCAGCTCGACTCTCCTGCTCCTGTCTTTGAGCAGAAGGGTAGCCGATGCTAGCCAGACCTAGGGAAAGCTGATTGGAATCCTTGCTCTGCCATAGACCTCGGTGTGGGAGGTTAATTTAGGCTCCGAGGCTCGGCTTTCTGTCTGTCCATCTGTGATCACAACATGCCTTAACCTTAAAATCAAAACTTTGCAGTTGGGTGCTTTAGTCGTGCTTAACTCAGCAACATAACTAAACCTCAAAAGCCAGGCTTATACACATGCCTATTTCTCAGGGCAGGTCTCTGAAAGCATCACAAAGAAGTAGAAATTTTAGACAATTCATACATTTCAGAGTATTTTTGGCTTTATACTACTAGGGCTTTCTTGTGCTTCTGGGACTTTTCTTGTAGTTCTTGTAGAAATAAGTCTGGGACTTATTTCTTGTACTTCTGGGAGGTGTAAGCAGAGACTTCCATGAAACCTAGAAAAAATTAATTTATATTAACCTCGCCTATGAAAGTAATTATTACGCCACAGGGAAGTTCATAGGAAGTTTAGAGCCGCTCCTGTCTCAGGTTATAAAATTAAAAGCAAATGAGAGATAGTAGTAATATTTCTAGTCTTATTTATCGTTCCTCCTCGTTGCTCCTGATGCATCGGGACTCGAGTCCCTGAAATCTGCAGCATGGAAATTTGCTCAGTAGTTAAGGCTTCCTATTTGCTGTGTGATACTTTTAAAGAAAATAGTGTTATGGGAGCCCCCTAGAGAGGCAGGCTGGGAGTAGATGGCGTTTGGTTTTCGGAAGTTAAAGAGAGGGAAGGCAGAAAATTGAATGGGGGAAAGTATCTCTGTGGCCTCTGCTCCAAGGAAACGCAATGAGCGTGGGGGTCTGTGGGACAGCAGGTACCCAGGGAGGGGTGGGGATGCGAGTAAGATGCCAGGGGAGGAATCATGGGGAGATAGAAGAACTGTGCTGTGGCACCCACAGATGAGTGAATCCTCACCAAATTCAGCCCCACTGGCCCAGGATGTGTGTGTGGCAGGTGCCTTGCACTCCCCAGGCTGTCATCGCTTACTGGTGGCTTTCGTATGAGAAGTGGAAACGCAGTTTCAGCTTGTTTAACCCAGAGCTACGGAGCAAGAGCAATTTCAGAGAAAGAGGTGTTTGACACACGTTGCACTGATTGGTTTTGCAAAGATTCAAGCGTGCAAAGATGATACTGCTCCTGTACAATGCCCTGAACCCACCCTGTTTTTATCAGTCTTTAAAAACGTTTTAAAAGATCATGTGAAATCTGTTCTAAAGTCTTCAGACCTTCCCTTCATTTACTGTGCTAGCTGTTTGCAGCCCCTATATTGACCGTAATTACATCAAATACACTGGAAGCAGAAGAGATGCCGTGTTACTCGGTATAGACAAAAGCATTTCAGTTTTATACCAGAGAATTTAAGAAAGGGTTGTCTGAAGATTGAAGATTGAATCAGATCACTGATTGAAGAAGTATATGAAATGCCAATATTTTAAAGTTTGCAACCTTTTGCTCTTCACTCCTAAATATTTTTTTTTCTCTTCCTCCCCCCCCCCCCCCGGCCCTTTTTCCTATTTGGTGCAGGTCGGCAGCTTGTCTTCTTCAAGATGGCCTCAAATCATATCTTGCCTGATCCTGACAAGATAACATATGTGAAGGTGACAGACTGACACCTAAAGTGGCTCAGTCTGACGCGTGAGTGGCAGGAGCTGTTTGTGTATACGTATGGGCAGCTGTTAGCTATAAGGTGGCTGTGGCTGGAGAGATAATTGCACTATTACTCATTCTAATCTATAGAGTGCTACACAAAAATTTTAAAGAAATAACCTGCATGACCAGGATGAATGTGCAATAAAACAACATTTTGAAAATGTGATTTTTTTTTTTTTTTAAAAATAAACAAAGCAAAATACAAGATATGATACACTGTTAGGGTATAATTTTGGATGTAAATCAGCTGGCAGCTCTGGCTTTTCTAACCAAGGTTAGCATCATGTTTCTGACCTGTGCGTGTGTGCCCAGGGATGAAAGTCGATCGTTTCTATGGGAAGTCTGTATCCTCTGTGCTGATATTTATTTGGGCACGTACAATCACAACAGAGTAACTGAAGCAGATCAGTTTGTAAACTGAGTAACAAATGTTACTGAAGACAATCAGCGTTTGTGTTAAAGCTATCAATTATGCAATGCCGATGTATTTGTCAAAAAGAAGGAATTGGGTATGTTTAGAGTTGTGAGACTGTAGCTAATTTTCGTTTTTGCTTCCCGTGTTATCATAAAGTTTCACTTTTAATTTAAAAGAGCCATTTTGTAGATCTAGCAAATCACATAAGCATATGAATGGTCCCACTGAAAGGGTAGGGACTTACCCAAGTGCCGAGTGCTTTGCTGAATAGGGATAGGCCTAAGCATATGCTTACAATTAAGCCTGTGCTTAAGACTTTTGTTGAATCGAGTTTGAATTGTTCAGGAAGCCACATCTTTGACAGACCGGCAAAGCAATCCAGCTGGTGGAACAGTACTAGTTTAATGACTATCTTGCAGTTATTCGCATTTTTTTATCATCGAATCCTTGGTTTTCTAAGGCACCGCTTGCTAATTCTTAGAGTGAATGAAGTAAATGACCTTAATAATGTCAAATGAATGCTAGCCTTAATTCTATATCAAATGCGTTTTACAGGCATGGTGTGTCTAGAGTATTTGCTTTCAATGAAAGCAATAAAGTAAATGCTAAAGTGACCAATGTCATACTGTTTTGTAGTTTGTACAGTCAGGAAAAAAAAAAGTGCTTTTGTTTCTCAAATAGTTTATTTTTGTAAAAAAAAAATAAAAGATAAATACAATTTCTTTCATGCTCAGTTGTTTTTTGTGTGTGTGTGTGTGTTGCGAATAAATGCCTACATCCAGTGAAGACTTAGATATAATGTATAAACGTGAATCTGGGATATTTTTTTCCAGGAAGGAACTGAGGTTGTTCCAGTGGCTCCCAGTGAGGGGTGTGTGTTTCTGGGGGTACGTGGTGGCTTTGTCTGTGTGGTTGCCTGTTGCAAAGCAAGTGGCCCTTAGAAGACAAGGCTCGAGCGGACTTTTTTTCTCTGTCTTGAGTCTCATTGGTACCAGTCTCTTAACATTTGAAAGGGATGAGGTTGAGAGCAGAACCAGGAGAGCCAGGGGGGCCGGGCAGAAGTGCTCGTAGCCATGTGGCTACGCAGGAGAGAAGGTGACATCGTCGTCAGCGGGTCTTGTCTCACCACGGTTTCTCTGAGGTCACTGATACCCTAATGACTTCTGGCAACGGGCTGAAATGACACGCTGTAATGGCTGTGAGGCACAAATTATCAGGCTCCCAGCCGCCATCGCTCAGCTGATTGTGTCGCCGTGCACTTAGGAACCCATCAATCATGCTGTGGTAATAAACAAACACTACAGATTCTTTTAAAATTGCTACATAAATCATGCCAACACGTACTGCACAGTTCATTGAAGTGATAGGAGTTGTTGGCGCTGGGGTGCTGGTACGTATTTTGAAAGTCTTTAACCTCCCATGATTGCCTTTTAAGCACTGTACACTGCTCCAAATACATTCAGCATTTAAAAACAATGTGAACGGTTAAATTCTTTACTTGCATTCCTAGGTAAAACGTATCAACATTTAAAAGAAAAAAGTAAAAAAAAAAAAAAGATAGCCAGGGTAATTCTTTAATGTTATAGTCAGGTAACTTAGAATAATTTCATCCCATCACTTTCTGCACACCGGAAAAAAGTGCCTCTTAAGTCAGGAATTGTTTATCCCTGGAATTAAACAAACTTGCCAAACCAATTTACATCAGTTTTTGCAAGCAGAGATCAAGTAAGCAAGAAGGAAACATAGCCATGAGCCAAGAAGCTGGATTCTAAATTTCAGCGGTAATCAACTGTATACAGGCAGTTTTATTTTGAGAGTAAGTAAGTTATTAACTTTGAGAGTAAGACTTTCCAGTGGAAATGCTGATTAAAATCCTAATAAGAGAGGCATGATACTACAATAGGTGAATTTAATAGCTGTAATAAGCACTGGTAAAAGCCTAAATTTATTGGGAGACAGTGTCTTTGGCAGCAGTGGGTCTGATTCAGCAAAGTGCCTGCATAGAAACCTCTGAGAAGCCATGGAGGAGGAAGAGGAGGAAGCAAGGCACAGAGTGAGCTGTCAGGCCTGGGCCAGCCACCCTGGGTGCTTCTCCACGTTGTCTGTGGAAAAGGTATTTCTGTCTATTTTGCCCCTAACATTTTCACTGCTTTTTTACATTTTCTGGCTTCCTCAAGCCACAGGGTAGAACTACGAAAGAAGACACCCCCAGGGCTTTAGAGGCGTGATGTCTGCATGTGTGCAGGCACACGTGTGTACATGTGTATGTATTTGCCTGTCACGCTGAGCTTATTTCCTCAGTGAGGCACAAAATGAAGTGCTGAACAGGATGTTGAGTTCATCTGGAGAAGTGAGAGCCGGGTCAGGTGGTGGGTGGCTGCTGTAGCTCTGTGAGGAGCTGCGCTGAGTGGTCGGTCCCATCCAGCCCTGAGATGCCCTGGCCAGGTTGTGATGGTCCAAGAGCTGCCTTCCAGCTTGTGGTGGTTTGGTGAAGGGGTGACACTACCCCCACCACTAGGAACAGGCTGTAGGCAACACAGCGAGCACTGCTCAGCATCACCTCTGGCCCAACAAGTGGTGACACATAGTGGAGACACACTGAGAGCTCTGGTCTTTGCTTAGACCAAAATAAAAAGTATGTTCTATTTTTCTGTGTCTTGTCTGAGCCTTCTGTTTTCTCTCTGGTCATTTTTGAAAGCTTTCTCCCCAGCTTCAATGCATCGTTTTAGGTGGAAAGCTGAGGTCACATATTCAGCTCCAGAAATGGGGGGTTACAACTCACTTCACATCTAAGAGAAATCTGTGGCAAAATGAGTGATGTTGCCATGACCATTTATTACCTACAAGTGGACCGTGTTGCCAGCTGAGTAGCTCAGGTAAGTTAGTTTGTATAGAGGGTGAAGGGGTTGGATGGGCAAGGAGACATCTGAGAGAGATACTCTTCCAAGATGAGATAGAAGAGTTTAGAGTAAATGCGACTATTTCTAACGTGCTTTGCCCTGCCTCTCCCTGCCTCACTGAGGCATCTTGCTTAGTACTTCTGCCAGCCATGACCACCAAGTTATGGTGATTTGTGAGAAGGATGACAGAGTGGGGTGGAGGGAGGACAGCAGCTCACAGCAAAGGCAGGACTTCACAGTGAAGACCTTGAAATCCCCCTTACCATCTTGTACCACAGCTCATGATGTCAATGCAGCCTCGTGTTCATACCAGGCGAGCAAAGGAGTAGACTAATTTGTCAGTCACAGACAAGCATCCTGAAAGAGATAGGTGCCCACGTGGTCCCTCCCTGCCACTGTTACAGAGAGCAGAGCCCCAGCAGCTCCCCACAGGACTGTCCTGCACTGCTCCTCTTCCTCACCCTGCTGCCACCTGGGGACACGGGGGAGGCATGCTTATGAGGAGAATTGCAGAGAGGCAAAATAAGTACTGTTATTCCACTTCTACTGCTGGATGGGAGGTGCTGACCCTATTAGTGTTTATAAGACCCCCACGCCTCCGTGCACTATTGCTATTCAGAGAAAAAAAAAAGACACTCTTGTTGATAATAATTTAGATTAGGCAAATGATTTAGAGGGCTTGAAATTCAGAACATATGGAAGGTGGTAGCGAACATCCAGAGATCATGTTATGTTGCCTGTCAGAAAGAAATATATGAGTACAGGGATGTTCAAACTTTGGGAGAGCCTTATCTTGTATTCCTTAGCAATAAATTCTTTGAAATTAACTAAAACCTAAAAAAAAAAAAAAAAGGGAAAAATGGAGTGGCAAAACTGTTTTTGCAGGAAAACATATCCCTAACCTTTTTGTCAAAACATGAGCCACTGTTAAAAGAAGTCAAACAGATTTGGGTTGAAGAAACTCAAGTGAAGTTTTCATCAGTTGACTGCAGAAAGAAGAGAATGGGCCTCAAAGAAGAAGATTTGTGAAAAGCAGACAGTGTATAAAGACTTTACTATCACACTCTGCTTAAAGATTTTTTGAGATGTGATCATTTGATCCTTTTTTTTTTCTTAAAAAAAACCAAACCAAATAATTTTTTTTTCCTGTCTCTGCATTTTAAGCAGGATCAAGACACATTGGGTGACTTGGGCTGACTGCCTCTGAGAGCTCCTCAGGCACATGGGGTCCATATCCATCTTTCAGCATCGACATGGACCGGCGCATTTTAACTCCAGGCAGTAAGCTGCTTGCAAGTCAGCATACAGGATTTGTTTTCAAGTTGACTTGGATGCTTTTAAAAGCTGCATTTTTAAAATATGAAGGAAACAAAACGTTCTCTCTCTTCCCTTTGTAGTTGCAGGCAGTCAACAATTGCTTTTGTGTAATAGGTGCCCTGCTTCCTCATTCAAACTGAAGGGAAATATAATTCAGTAGGAGCCACACTCATTATGAAACTGTCTTTGATGTCAAGCCAGAGGGCAAACAACACATTTATTAGAAATTGTGGCTTGTAAACAAAAAATCCCTGCTAACCACAGTTTTTCAGCAAATGACTGTGAGTCTGAGAAGGAAGACTAAACTATCTGGTGGCTACTTGAAATGGTAAAGTCAGAATCTGATCTTACTTAGCTTGGTTTTACCAGTGTAATTCAGTTAAGCCTTGATTTATGCTCACACAAAACAGACTGTTAGATTTTAAAGTTACTTGGACCTAAATGTTTGGAACATGACCATGAAGCAAAATACACCGATTTTCCTGTATTTACCTGTGTGTGTAAGAGGGAGAGAGTGCACACATGTGTAGGTTCCTGTTAAACCATGACAACATGAAGAAATATCTTACTTTAAGATGGAAGTGAGACATAGCAAATTAAAGACATACTGTTTACTAGATAATCTCAGGAAAGGAATGAGTTCTACACATTTACACTCACTGTTTAACAGGTATAATGCCATTCTTACTTATCTTTCTGATGACTTCCAGGATGCCCTAAGAACAATTTCCAGTTTTCAATATTACAAGTAGCTGGCATGTATGAAGATAATGCTACAAATTGGTATTTATGAATTGCAGCTTTCTATAAATACACTAGAAAGAATGCAGAGCAGCCAGTCAGACAGACAGATGACCAGGGGCACAGGGACACTTTTAGAAGTGGGTCTTATACAAGACCTTGGCTTTGAGCAAGTTCATGACCTATTAAAAACCTCATGTGACTTACTAGCAGGTCTTATGCCATTCTTGGACACAAGCTGTTGATCAGCATGATGGCTACTATTTCTACATGTTTTACCATCCTGTCCTTTAGTCCCCAAAATAACCAACCTAAAGCCTGTTTGAAGAATGGAAACATTCCAGTTAAATGTCAGGTTTTCATCTGTATACGGCTCTGATTTCTGTATTGTTATAGAATTTAGATAAAAGACAATTCTCAAGCAGAGAGAATGTGACAGAAGCAAAAAATGATGCCCATTTTGTTGTAGAGGCAATGAATTTGCAAACAGACCCTGCACAGACTACCCAGAGAACTGAGAAGTTTGACTTAGACTGTGGGTCAAGGTGGCAGATATGAAAAGATATCACCATTTTGCCACCTTACATTGCAACACGTGCTCCATGACCTATAATTATTCTGATATACAGCCCTAGAATCATGTGTTTACATGGGAACAAACTCTTTGCTTCTTTTTACCGATTACTAAAAAATATGAATAAAAGAGAACTCTGTAATTGTAATAATAATTTTGCAATTCAGAAGCCACTGTAGTTGTGGTGCAGCTGATTCTACACTGCTTCTTTGTAGTAACCATCAGGGGGCAAGAGTTGATGACTAAAATTAGCAGTAATTCCAAAGTGGAAGTTGGTGCTAAACAAAAATATCACAGGATGGCAAAAGTATCTCATTCTAAAAGTAATAGGAAAGGGATATGAGAGCTATATCGTAAAAAATGTGTAAGAAAAAATAGAGATACCATTTATATAATAAATATCTGTATAATTTGCTGGGGGGCAGGGGAAAACAAATATACGGCACCAAAAATTCCACCCTAAATTTCAAGACCAAATTAACTCTTACCTGTCTGAAGTTACCATTCCATGTAATATCAGATCTCTGTCTGTTCGGTACCCTTTGCAATTTATTTCTGTTTGAATTTCAGTCTTCCAGTTCTAGCTCAGAGATGGTGGATTCCTCGTGTGTGACAGAAGGGAACTGCAACAAAAGAGTGACTGCTCAGCTTTGATTCTTGCTTCGTGTTGCAATTCCCTCACCAAAGTCGCATAGAACATGCCTGAAGCTTGCTTGGAATAAGTTCCTTAACTACTACTGTTCCTAATAAAAATTACTAAGGACTGCTGACAAAAGCTACCTTTCTCCTATGATGAGATAAAGCACCCTCCAATGCCATCTAGTGATGCTGGTAAAATCTTATTCAAAAACTCAGATTGTGTGCATTCCAAATAACTTTTATGCGTGTGTATACTACAATCTTTATGCTTTTGTAGCAAACCCAGAGCAATTTTTCTTCAACTGATTTCAGCCTTACTATACTATTAGTATATTGCATTTTTGTTCCTTCTGGATGGTTTGGAGATGTAAGAGGCCACTGAATGTGCTCAGCTGTCACCTGGAAGGCAAGTTACTTGGTGCCATATGTTGAATGCCTTTAATTCAAATTCTACCATAGGACCACATGAAGCTGGCTATTCAGTACCTTCTAAGGGACACGCGTCTCACTTTAAAGCAGAGCTCCAAATGCAGAATCCTACAGAAAAATGCTAATAATTTAAAAAAAACCCTGCACATTAGTTATTGTAGCAAACGAAATATGAACAGCATCAAATTTCTGTTGCCACGTCTTCTTGGAGCTGTTGAGGCTGATAAGATTTCATACAGCCACAGAAAATCTGGGGAAGGGAACACAGAGGGGATGAAGGAGGGAAAGGCAAATTTGCTGTGTTTAATGTATTGGACACCATCTGTATTTTATTCAAATAGGGTTATATATTTTGTGAAAATAAAAACCAGCCTCATGAGTCAGTGTGTGCAAGGCAGTCACTTGAATATCTATAATGGGAAACATGTTTTAGGTTGGAAGTTGCAAAGGGAAATCAAATGTTTGAAGTGTCAAAGTTGGAAAAATATAAAATATGCCTGACACCGTAGCTATTGAAGCCAAAATGAATAAATCATCATCTCAGGAAAGAAAACCCCACCAAGCTCTTGGCTATAACCTTCATTTTCCTACACTCAAATAAAATTACATACAACCTGATAATTTAACCAGACTTGTCAATAAGAACGGATGACTTCAACAGACACTATCACTTCATGCTTCAGTGTAGACTTCAGAAGCATCCAGTATGTTATCCAAGAAATAAATTCAATGTCAAACTTTTCTCTTTAAGTTGATAGATAGAAGAACCTTACACAGTGGAGCTGATGTAAAATATGTCATATTGCGGAACACGAGAGTAAAATGAAATTAATGCCAGCTCAGTAGTTTATTCCCTACGTACAGCTTTTCCTGAGCAGTTATACAAGAAATATTTTAGTATCTTTCTGAGTAGGGCAAGCATGACTTCCAGGAAGGAATTTGGGAGAAACTTTGAGGTTACAATAATAGGAGCCTGAGTTTACACTCCAATTCCTGTTACAGTCTCGGCATTGATTCTGGTCAAGTTTTAAACCAGTTGCTCTTCATGTTAGGCTCAGTGACATAAATGTGATTTGCAAACATAATAGTGCCTATCTGTAACTTGTCTGGGGAAAGTTATCTGGACATGGTGTTGTCTGGCTTTGTCTGCATCAAGGCTTTACTTATAACAACAGAGAGATGAGAATACTGCCTTTTTTAGCTGCAACTTGATGTGCAATAATTTGGGCAAACTGAGGACTTTCATTTAGTGTTTAAGATGCATATGTACCTACTTATTTATTTGTCAGAAGGGAATAATCAGCCTCATTTTTATTTGCTGAAAGTAATCTCGCTGGCCTTTTATTTGCTAAAAATATGTTAGCCTCTGCTGTAAAAGTCTTTCCTTATCTTTTTAGGCTCTCTACAGGTCTCAGAGGACCGTTGTCCCCTGGAGAGCTGCTGGAGGGCTCCCCCTACTCTGTCCACTACAACTTCCTTCTCTTTCCCAGCTGTGACCCACAGCAAGCAGTGCAGCTTCACCATGCAAATTATGTTTAGAGGTAAGTTAAGTTAGACCTATCATCTCCTGAATGGTGCCAGGTAAGCAAACTGGGCAGATGACACAAATTCTAGTACCTCTCCCCACACTAAGCAGCAATTTGCTTTAGAAAGGTTCTGCTGGCTTTCAAAGGGTGATGTGAAGTTAGGTTGCCCTTTATCACAATGTCTAGCAGCGCCCAGTGACCGACCCCAAAAGAAAGAGTAAGTATGGACCTGACCCTTCTTGTGACACTCTCATCCTCTCTGTCAAGCAGCAGTTCAGCAATTATGTGAGTTTAAATTATTAAACTGACTCCAGTCATTATATACCAGAGTGTCGTATCACTTGTCTTGGCAGCTCTGGCAGGACCAGTATCTCCTACTTTGAAAATAAACTCCTCAGCTTTGGCTTGGTGCATATACAGCAGCAGGAAATCGTTATTCTGTGACTAAGTGCTTTTCTATTGACATGATATCTTAATTAAATCTACAAATGGAACCTGTCTTTGGTGTTTTCAGTAATTTTTTTTCCTCTGTGAAGTACTTTCAATATTTGTTTGTTTGTCAGCCAGAAATGAGGTCCAAGAGAAGTTGGAAACAATGCTCAGCTTAAAATCTTGATATCAGCACATACAGTCCACATAAAGCCATTAAAAATGTATATTTAGCAAAACCTCAGCCTCCACAAAGAAGGTAGGACTTTTCATCATCCTTGAAAATAATCTAAACCTCCAGAAGCAGACAATAGTGCTAGGCGTAGACTGGAATTTTTTAATACCTCTTGAAGAGTTAGTTGGGAAAGTTTCTTAACGTACCTCTGCTGATAAAGCTAAAAAACATGCAATACTGCATTCTTTTTTAACATATATTACTATTATATAGATCTGAACTAAAAAGTTTCTGCTTTTCCTGGATATAGTTTGTAAAAACAACTCGGGCAGATTCTGTGCTCTCTGATCCCATAGTGCAGGATCTCCACTCCCAGGTGCTGAGTTCTGGTCCACACTTACCTTGTTGAATGAATGGATTATAGGCTGAACTAATTCAGGAATTATGGGTATGTAACTGAACACTGCATTTAGACTATTAACTTCAGATGACTGTGTGGATATGAAATATCTAATCTGTCTATTATTTTACAAGACTGCTGTTAAATTCACTGCTTGGAATGCAAGTTTTAAAGCATGTTCAAAATCTCTCTCTTGAGGTCTCCTGTTAATCAAATATACTTACTATCCTTACTATACTATGCATGAAATTGTTATTTCCAATAACAATTGGATCCAATCTCCAATTGCACTTAATATGATAAACTTGAAAAGCCCAGTGATCAAAGGTATTAATTACCCTGTTTCATGCACTGAATACCTTTGCTGTAAATGAACATAAGTGATCTGATCCTCTTTTCAATCTGCGTGAAGATTTTATGAATGATTCTTTATCTCCAAATGTCTAAGTTTCAAAGATACAGTTATCCATCTTTTTGGTAACTGTAGAAGACTACTGAGTACAAAATACAGCTGGCTAATGAATTGTGAAAGCTGAGATTCCCTTACTCTTGAGAACAACTCGTGTCCTATCTCCTAAACCAGAAAAATGTTTGCTAAAACCTGCAGGAGTGCAGAGCTGAGGGGAGGAGAGAGAAAAGCCTGCCTATTTTCCCTAAACTGTTATGTTCACTCGTGGGACTCAACTCAAAAAGCTTACTGCTGTCATGTGAGGTGCATGAGAGGCAAAGGAGTCTTAAAACATTTACATTAAAGCTTCTTTAACTTGCCTTTCTTACTCCTTTTGGTTTCTTGCTTGCAACTGTATATAACAGTTGCATTTGTGAACTGATGGCTTAAGTCTATTTTGTCGTAAAAAGGTCAAATTCCCACTACAAACCCACCCTTTCTGAACTGGCCTGCAGAATGAGGGCTCCTCCTGCAGCCCTTGCTCTCAGGGTTGTCCAAGCCCAGTACAAACAAAGCCGTTGACTTCAGTGTGCCTGCTTCTATGAATGAGGCCTGTAAGATACGGCCTGTACCTTCCAAATTGCCTCTTTTTTGTGCCATTCACACCAGCGATTAATATCTGTGGGAAGCTTTTGTGAAGCCTTCACCCTCTTGCCCTTCCAAAGTCCAGCAGTAGCTGTGACTTCAGGGATGCAGCTACATTTTTTTTAATCCATACTGCCCCTTTGTAAAACAGTCCTTCAGTTGAGCGTGCAGAAACTGAAAGTTGTCTTCCAGTCTGCAATTTAAAGTCCCAAATTGCCTGTCTTGGAATACTGTTGGAAAGGCTGAAAGCCAGGGGTTTTCAGTTCCCACTGCCGGCTGATGCTTCCCTGCCCTCTGTCAAAAATTTCAAAATTAGAGAATGGCAGCAGCCGTGGAATACAAGCTGTCCATTAGCTCACCTAAGAAATGGCCCATTGAATATTCATTGTTCCCTATTGCAAAATGTCATTTTTCCATGAGTACTGCTTGAAGCAGCACAGAGAATACATTTGCATAAACCATTTGTCAGAAACAGAAGACTCTTTGTGAAGAGCTATTAAGAAGCCACATAATCTACTCTTCTGTTCTTATGCAAGTTGCAGGGAGAACACAGAGCTCCTTTGTAAATAGAATCTACATACAAGTGCTGAGTATGTTTTTTCTGCAATCAGAATTCCATAAATAATAAAATTGGAGTTCAAAACCAGAAGTACCTAAAATTGTTAAACGTAATGTTAATTATTTCCTGGCAGTATTTGAGATTCAGTAAGTTTAACACTATTAATATCCCTGCTATTTTGACCAAGCTTAACTCCCCGTCCCCAGTTGTGCTAAATAAAGCCATAATTAATCTGCGATACAAATTTTGGTATCTCCAGTTCCTGGGGAAAAGCACTTTTATAATACATCAGGGGAACTTAATTCTGTAAATTCAGTTGTGGGTTTTAATAGCCTTCATAATTCATTGCTGTCTCAATGATTTTCTGCTTTTATTGCCAGGCTGAGCCCTTTTGTCTAGATAGGTGGCCTTGAAGGTTGCTTTTTTTTATGATACCAGCTTTCCTCCTTAATGTTTCATTGCCCTTCTCCAGTAGCTGATCTCGTGCACAATTAAGGAGGCTCTCTGACACCTCCATGATCACACAGATTGGGATAAGTAAGCCAGATCAGTCAAGGCAAACAAAGCCCGAGTGTGGCACACTGAGCAGCCAAAGAGATTACTGCTCATGCGATTAACATCTTTTCATGCCCCTTCTCCCACCGCAAGATGGTCTTGTTTCCTTTTCACTGGACAACATAGTTCAAGTATTTACTCGTTGCATTTCCCGGTGGGGAATTGCTGAGGCCATTCCCTGGGAGCCTCCTGTGCCCGTGCCCATGCCCGGCCGTGCTGCAGAAGCAGGCACAGAAGAAGCTCTGCAGGTGCTTTGCCAGGCCGTCTTGGCAGCCAGCACATTAACGTAATGGCTTTCTGTTTTATTAACGGATAACTCCTTGTTTGAAATGAAATATGAAGCCTTTGCAGATAACACGTGCCCTCGGCGCACAGTGATAGTCATTTGGGTGAGCTGAACGCAGCCAGTTACCTGCAATTATTATCAACAACAGTCATATGGACTAATTATATCTCACCTTTAGTCCCAGTGTATCAGTCTCCTGCCAGCATCCATTTACATTGGGCAGTGATGCTAGGTGCTGAGTGACTCCTGATACCAAGCAAAGTCAAGGTGCCCCAGGGCCGGACCTGGCTGGAAGCCCTACAATGCTGTTTTCTGTGTGCCTGGTTTTACAGCTGATTACATTCCAAAATTCAAATAGAAAATAAATAAACGGATAAAGTTTAAAAAAGAAAAACAAAAACAAAAGGGAAAAATGTAGCAACTACCAAATGCAGGAGGCCTAGTTTAAATTACCCACATTTAAATGATTGTATAATGATATTTTATAATTGCACAGTTCTAGATTCAGCACAGCGCCCACGCACAAAAGCCCTGTGAGAATCCAGCTGCACGGCAGGCTGAGCACAAGCTTAAGTAGACAGAAATATTCCTCACTACTCACCCCTTACAGTGTATCCCAGTCTTGGGGCTCAAATTTTGGATCCATCATCAAACTGTTAGTGAATTACACCAAATAGCACACATTCTGCAAGAGGAACTGAGATGTCTTTTTTTTGAGGAGCTATAGATAGTGGTACCGCCTGAATTCTGCAAATGTCCTTCCCGGCTTTAAATGAATTCATTCGACTCGCAGCTGCTTGCTGTTTGCTTTCCATAAAGTTTGTGTGATCAGACTTTACTGACTCAAATATTTGCAGAAAGTGGATTACTGGAAAACCTGAGGAAACACGTTTCAACGTAAACATGAAATGATTCCTTCCGGCTGTAGCCGCTCACGCGTTCAGTGCGGTATCGGAGCCAAATTGATCTGAGGCCTTTTGGCCCCTCTCCTCTAAGCAGCACGGCCCGAATGCAGCTTATTGAGGACTCCAGCCAAAAATTAAAAGTGTATCTGATTAAGCGAGTGGACCGAGTTGTGATCGACTTACACGTATTGAGAAAAGAAGCAAATTTCATCAAAGTCTTGATGGCCGCCGCAGCCCGGACTGAGGCTGGAGGTAATTTTTCCTGCAGGATTTCTCACTCCGGGATGTGGTTTGTGTGTCCCACGCCTGCCTCCGGCTCCGGTCCCCCTTCTGAACTCCTGGGGTTCACCAGCTTGTGGTGGCCACAGATTTAAAACCATCCGCCAACCTCCTTTACCAATCTAACCAAGGAATGAAACAAGGCAAATCATAACAGTATTCGGTGGAAAGAGGAAGCCTTTCATTTTAGCTTGCTTTTAATCACATTCAAGAGGGTTTGTTACATGCTAAATGGAAAGCACTTAAGGCAATCAGGAGCAGTAAATGCCAAATGGCGAGCACCTGAGATTAATCAGGAGCAGGTTTAAATGCATTGGTGGCAATATTAATATTTTTTTTTTTCTGATCATTTGTTCATTATTTATCTTTTTATTTCTTTCATAGATTGCTTTTCAAAGACAGTGAAGAACGTATTTCCCGTATGCTCTGAAGCTGAAAAACCGATGAGTTTTAGGCACCCATTTTTTCTTATCAGCATACCTCTGTTTTGAACTCTGGTAACAGCTCATTCAGCACTAGTCGGCAAAGCTGGTTTGATAACTGATGGTGTAGGCAAAGAACTGAACAATTAGCTCTGAGGTTAATAGTGAAAGTCTACCCCATGTACTTATTCTTCTATCTATAGATCCAGGAGCTTGAAAACAGCTGTGCGCTTTAGGCGAATTATTTACTTTTGGTTAGTAACACCATTTAGCTTAGCATCCATGGATCCAAGAGTTAACATCCTTGCTGGAATGCAGCAGGGTGCCAGGTATTAATGGTTTTATTGTGTTAATGCGTGGGGCTGGATGGATCCTGGGGCTGCCCCATGGAGCTGCCAGGGCTTTCACTGGAGAAGGGCTTATTTTCATGTAGTCATTATTAAATATAACAGCTGGGTGTCAGAACACTCACTTTCCAAGCTGGTAAAGCTTTGTTCTGTTTTTAAATGTTTCTTAGCTGTGTTTTTCTGTCCGCTTTCTGCAAAATCATGGCTAGAATGCAATGTTTCTGCTAGTCCTTGCACTGATGGCTGTCACGTGGGCTTTTCGGGCTCAGATTTCTGAAGTGATTATTGCAGCCAGCCACCTAACTGCTGCTCAATGCTATTGAGCAAGAGTCAACCCCAAAGCTCTTCTGAAAGTCTCAGCCTTTCTAATAAAGTCAGAATCTGGGTTTCTGAATCGCCCAGGTGAAATTACTCTACAGAGTAACAGCAGGTAACGGGCAAGCCTGTGCACAGTTTGTGCACTCTTGCTCTTCTGGCTGCAGAAACAAGGCACCAGTGGAAGGAATTTGGGCAGCCAGCTGGAAAACTTAATCCTAAATATTTTACTAAAAATAAATGATTGCTCTTCAAAGACAAAGAAGCAAACGGTATGAAAATAGTTCTTATATTCAAAGTATGTCCCTATATGTCCCTTTTCAGGGATTTTCTTCTGATCCTTATGTTCCCCATATTCCACATTTATATTGATTTAAAATTGTACCTGCATATTCCTCCTCTCGTAAATATGTTGGACACATATTTGCACTGAGAAAACAAGTTACTGAAAAGCAAACACTCCAATTGAATATATTTAATGGCATGCTGCAGAAAGGGGTGATTAATCCAGTCACCAAACACAAGAGGTTCTGATAAATCAGATGACAAGGTTTGCCCTTCAAAACCCAAACTGGGTGCATGAAGTTTTTTTGCAGAATGGAGGCCCAGAGCTATGGGGTTTTGTGAGCTCTTGCATCCATTCCCTCGTTCTGGTCTGACTTGTGTCCAAAATAAGGTGCTGGCAGTCAGCAAGTTGCCGTGTATCTCGCAGAGGCACTAACCTGTGAGCTGAGTGATGACTCCAGACTCAGCATTCCCTCAGCTCTCACTTGTGACAGTGATTGCCAGGGCTAGCGCTGACCCAGATAACGTGGGAGGAACAAGCACAAAGTCCCCCTTGGGATTCCTGTTGAATTTTTGAACAGTGACACGTCATATGGCCTTATATTCTTTAGGCGGCCCAAGGCTGTGTACTTGAGAAGAAAGAATGCAGAGTCATTCCTCGCTCTCTGTTTGCAGGCATGAAATTAAAATCTCACATGTGCCAGAATTGAAGAATTCCTGACTTTAGCAGTAATCACGATGACTAAGATCAGCTTTTTTGTCAGGGCCTGGGGGAGACTAGCTCAGCAGAGCGGCTATAACTTTCAGGAGAACCTGGGCATCTCCTGGGCTTAAAAAAAGGCAGGATGCCATGGGCAGGGCAGCAGTTCTGTTTTTCGGAAAAGGTTAAGCCAGTGCTCTGGTGCAAAGGGAGGAAGCGTGATCTGCTGGAGACACCTCTGCCCAAGCACTTAGGGGGGCAATGGCTTAGGTGTTGCTTGAGCCTCGCCGCTTCTGAAGCTGCCAGCTCTGCCGGGTGTGCGCTTCTGCCACAGAGAAGCACGTAAAGCTGTGGAGAATCCAAACCAGCCCGTTCAGTGGGTGCCGTGGATTGAAAGTTTTGGGAAAAACAACCCGCCCTAAGTGAATTCCTCCTTGACAGATCCAGGAAGCATCACAGGGAAGTGGTAGATATGTTTATTTGACAAGAATTCATTCTAATAGTCCCAAGAGACCCACAATATTTAATATCTAAACAGAAGAGTAGCTGCCACATGAAAAGGCATCATCTTGATTTTAGGGCATCCCTTCTATTGGCTAA
This sequence comes from Scolopax mira, assembly GCA_004320125.1. NCBI lineage: Eukaryota > Metazoa > Chordata > Aves > Charadriiformes > Scolopacidae > Scolopax > Scolopax mira. The sequence goes on along the minus strand of BJBW01013639.1, from coordinate 2,503 downwards.
ATTTACCGCTTTTCCAGTCATTGAGCTATCTGGGCTTCCTTTTCAAATTCATGTGAGTTTTATTAAACGTTGGGTAATATGTGACCCCATCAAGTGAATGCAGTGTCCACTTGGGAGACTTTTGTTCTATTCAAACCTTTGTTGACAACGCCGCAAGCTCTGCTATGGGGCTGCCGGGGGGCGGGCAGCCCAGCCTGAGCCGCGCTTTGATTGATTTGCACAATAGGAACGAAAATATTCCTGAAACTCTTGAGATCACTCAACTCTTCCTGCCAGGCTTCCATGAAATATAACATGCAATCAATTTAGCTTACAGCCAAATTCTCCCCTTTCAGCCCCCTCTTTCCTTTGGTGTGTCAGCGAAGATGAATGAAAGAAGCAATAAGGAGTACAAACAGCAGTAGCAAGGAAAGCAGCAATTGCTTGTGGAGGAGGGAATCGTGGTGCCAGGCCAGAGCAGAACCCACAACAACTTGACCAAACACAGGAATGAATGAAAGGTCCTTTTGAAAGGGCAAAAGAAAGACCGCGTTGACCTCTTGGCAGAAGGAGGAAACTTCAAAGGGTTTACAACAGTTAAAAGACCCAGTTACACGCAGCAAAAATGACTTGCTTTGGATGCTAACGCAGCGAAACTAAACAACCTCACAGTAAGAGATATAGCAGAAGGTTGAGCAGAGGGGGCGTATTTTCCGCCAGTCACTGGAAAAATGTGGAAAAGGCTAATTCAGTCAGTTTGGTGTTAGGCATAGGGTTCTTTTCAAAGCCGTACATGTGAGGAAACCAGAAAAACTCCTAACAGAGTTTGGAAAAGTCAGGGACGTGTTTTCTTTTCATTTTTCTCACCGAGAAATGTTCTCATCATGTGCTCCTTTTGGAAAGATTTGGCACTTCCTGAGGTATGACAGAAACTGTGTTTGAGGAAGTTAGAAATCATGAAAAAGGCTATTTAAAGAGAAAGATTCTGAATCATCTGAGTCTTGTATATGATTTATGAAAACTATATTGAAAATGGGGAAAAAGTCCTAGTTGCCCGAGATAGTTGAATTCTGCTGTTTTTCTTCAGCCAAGGTTCAAGTTTTTTGCTTGTTCAGTACAGCGTGGAAAGTATTTGCTCACTTGTGTAATTTTAAATAAGGGAGAGGGCCACTGGCTGCAGTGAGACTGCTCTCAGGGTTGAGCAAGTGCATAAAACCTTTTGCTAGACAGCGGTCTTGCAGGGCTCAGTCTCTGAATTCCAAGGATTTGAGAGCAAGTCAGTCACAGCACTTCAATGAACAAAGACTTTCCTCTTTAATCTACTCCAGTTGTGAAAGATAAGACCTCAAATGGAATCTACTTCAAGACTAGATTACACATTAAGATAAGCATAATATGATAAGGACCAATGGACACAGCTTCTGTAAGGGCAAATTGTACTGCTCTATCTTTCAAGAATTCCTTGAAAAAGTGCACGAAGTGAGAGATGAAATGTATCTTTCGAACATAATTTACAAGGAATTTCAAAAGCCTTCTGACAGAACCCTGTGTGAGAGGCTTTGAAATAAAATAAATAGCAAGTCACATTGCCAACCTGTAGGATGCTTGGAATTCATAGTAAATAGGTAATTTTAAATTAAGAGAGCAGTAAGAAAATCTGTTGGGCTGTTGTTTATTATTTGAATTATTTTTGAAAAACAGGTTGAATGAAATTTGTTAACAAATTATTCTGGATTGGTAAAAGCTAAAAAAGAGACACTCTTTCTAGGGCGCTCCTAGAAATACTTGTAGCCACCCAAGGCATTCATTCTTCCATCCATCTATCAGCATTCTGACAGCTCTAATGAAAAGAAGTATGTGTTAGAAAATACAATAAACTTCTGATTATCGTAATAGACTTCATTCTAACATGGTTCCCTGAGGAAACAGATAGGAATCGTATCGCAGCTTAACAAATATGCCTTCCCAAAACAAACTACCAAAGAGAAGGATTAGAAAAATACCCTACAGAAGTAATATCTCACTGTAATAATGATCTAAGGGAAAACTATGAATGATACATTTCCAGTTGCAACACAGTTCCGTATTGGATGCCTCGATATAAATGAATATGCTGTATTGAGTTTGCACAGCCAGGTTTTGGCAGCAGACTGCTAGAAGGTTCCCTGGCATTCAATACAGCCAATGCCAGTCAGCTCCAGAACTTACCCACCCCTGGCCATGGGCAAGCCCATCAGCAGTGGTGGTAGCACATCTGTGATAATATATTTAAGAAGGGGAAAAACCCCTGTGTAACAGCAATTGCAGCTAGAGAGAGAGGAGTGGGACAACATGAGAGCAACAACTCTGTAGACACTAAAGTCAGTGAAGAAGGAGGAAGAGGAGGTGCTCCAGGCCTGGAGCAGAGGTTCCCCTGCAGCCCGTGGTGATGACCGTGGTGAGGCAGGCTGTCCTCTGCAGCCCACAGAGGTTAATGGTGGAGCAGATCTGCACCTGAAACCCAGGGAGAACCCCACACCAGAGT
>BJBW01013637.1:135-31673 GCA_004320125.1 Scolopax mira | reverse complement strand
GGTTGTGGAGTCCCCTTCTCTGGAGATTTTCAAGACCCGACTGGATGCAGTCCTGAGAGGCATGCTCTGACATGCTCTGGGTGGTCCTGCATTGGCAGGGGAGTTGGACTAGATGATCTCTATGGTCCCTTCCAACTCCAAAAAAAATTCAGTGAAATTCAGTGAAATTCAGTGAAATTCAGTGAAATAGGCCTGGATAAAGTTCAGTATCTAAAATTTGTATGCAGCCTTGCTGTTACCTGTAGATGGAAAGATTACATGGGCTACCACATGACAGGTGGGCGTCAAAATTGACTCACAGACTGTATTCTGCAAAAAAAACCATGAATGTTAAAGAAAGTATACCTATCAATAAATAAATGTTTTCTTTGGAATTCTGGTGATGACTAAAATGTATAACTTTTTCAACTTAAACGAAAGATGCAGATGGCATCTTACTGTTATGATATGACTATAAAATCCTTGCTAAGAAGCAAAATCTTTTGTTTTCAAAAATATTATATTTAGTTGCAAACTATGTCGTATCACAGATATTTATGATAGTGTTTGGTCCCTTTTGATTTTCAGTTTCTCAACTTGTAACAATGGTTTTATATCAGTCTTAAAAATTTACAACCACCAGTTGTTTCTTGAGGTGTGTCAAAAAATAGTAATAGCTGTAGTTTCATGACCCAGGTCTCTTCATTACTGTATTTATATACCTTTGAGATTTTTTTTGGTGCAGATTTCTCTTGGGACAACTTCTGTAAATGGCATGTTTATTTTTATCATATACTTTTAACTTGAAATAAGAATGTTTATGTTTTGATAGTTCTCTATGTAGCAATGAGAATATTGAAACATGTAAATACACCTTCAATATACACAATTAAGCCTAGTTACGTTGTTATATTAAAGATATATTTATCATATTTAAAATGACATTTTGGAAAAAACTCAAGTTCACTAACCAGCATAGTTTTGCCAAGTGATCATTAATCACATTTGCTAGAAAGACACATATGAGAGCTTTGTCACAAAACTAAGCTGTTAGACAGTCAGAGCTGGAATTACACTGCCACCTTCACCAGGAAATTAAGACACAAACCCATGACATTTATACATAAAGAATAAAGAATTATTTAATTTAAAATTATTCCTGAAGGTTGAGGGGGTGCTTACCAATGAAACAAACAAGAAAGGCAGATGGAAGAGGCAGAAATAGAAGCTACACTCTGGAAGCTCTAATTGTGTGAAGTACACAATTAGAGCTTGTACTACAGACAGACTGAATTTTATTGAGATCCTTCTGAGCTGGGAATAATCATCTTCAGCTGGAGACATCTGCTTTTCCCATCAAATGTCCAAATAACCTAAGGTAAATGCAAAGCAGTGAGTTACTTTTAAACAGATAAAGTTAGCTAAAATAGGTTGCAACAAAGATTAGTTACATACAAGGTTTTCTGTAAATGCAAGAAACTAATAAATGCGTGTCCTATTTCATAAATAATGACTTTCTCTTCCTTATTAGGCCTCCTCTTTTTAAAAATTTGCTAAAATGTCTCAAACTAAATGTTGATGAATGGTTCTGCAAAGTGTGTGTTGTTTTTTTTCCCCACATCCACTATTGAAATAGAGCACCACAGATTTGCTCGACAAGTTTTTGTCTCTCATCTTTTGCCAGACAAAAGAGCAAGATAACTTGGAGTAGTGTCATGAAAATAGCATGTCCGGAGTCAAAGAAAAGCACCATGAGACAAGGATATAAAGGTTGCTAGATAAATTGGTTGATTCCTTAACATTTTTCATTCTCATTATGGTTTTTATAACAGTTCTTTTTAACAAGGTTTCCTTTTGAATATAGTACTCATGCTATTATAGTCGCAAGGACAAATAAAGGTTGTGGTTTTCACTTTTCTTATTGCAATCATTTTTTGTCAGGAGAACAGATTACTTTGGTACCACTTGTCAATCTAACCACAATCTTAGCTCTGGGATAAAATTCAGAGTTCTTAAAGTACAGGAAAAGGCACAGAAGGAAGCAATTATATAATTCTGACTACCAACACCATAGTCTGACAATGACTTGGAATTAAAAAAAACGTGTTTTATCTTTTAAAATGTAATATTGATCATTATTCTTTTGACATGATCATCAGAAACCGGTGATGTGTTTGACAGGTGCAGCTTTCTACTCTTTCTCTCTATTCCAGCTCTCTTGGTTAATTTACTGATTCTTTTTAATCTTTAATGTGATTTGCTTTGAAGATGAAGATGCACACAAAAAGCAAGATGGTGCTTATTTGGAATGTTGCATTTTGCTAGACTTACAAAAATATAGCAGCTTTTTTATTTTCCCCCTGAAAAAAAAAATAAGCAGGATTCGTTATCTTTTCCTCCAAAAGGTAATTACTGAGTTTCCGGAATATAGACTTCATCTGTGGAGGGAAAAAGTGTATATTATTAAAAATGATTTAATTGGGTTAACATGTAATACTTTGCAGTCTGTAATTCCATGTTCAGTATGCATAACTGAACATGTTTGACCTTTGAAAATGTAGCTAATAATATATCATAAAACCTCTTGTAATAATTCAAACATTTTTGTTGCATTCTTCTGTGCACTGATAAATGTTAAAGCGTCTTTTTATAAGGACAGCACTCAGATTTCATTCTCTGAGGTGTGTGAACAGATAGACACTGCATTCTAGTGCTACTACTGACATTTCAATTCAGAGCCAAGACCACCAACATTTACAGGTACTGCTGTTCAATTAAATATTTGTCAGTGAAAGAGACTGAGGATTACTTCTTTCATATTTCTTGTACATGCTGAGCTATACCAAAGACGAAATGTCAGGTAAAAATCAGTACATACCATTTTTCTGATAGCAAACCCTTAGCTTGCATACAGAAACTGTGGCCTTTGAAGAATATGCTACTGCAATGCATACTGTGATCCTTTAATTGAAAAGCAGTGTAGGTAGATAATTGTGCAGATTAGAGATATATCCACAATATGTGTCAGTTAAGCAAAAAAAAAAATAATGTAGACTTCGTATGACGAGAGGGACAAAGTCAGGCAGACATAATCATTGTAGAGACAAACTTTCCCCGTAACTCTCACATGAAATTAGAGCTTGTAACTTTTAAGTGACACAGCAGGGGCTAGTTTATTGCTAATGCTTTTGAATAGCTCTGCAGGGCTTGTTCACTTTTAGTTTCTTGGTAACTGCTTTGAGCATAAAGGGAGCTTAAGTGAACTGGCATGATAGACTCTCATTTCTGTGACACACGTGAACATCCCCTGCTCTGTCTCATCCCCTTGCCTGATAGTACTGTGTGTGACAGTATAAAATTCAGAGACAGGATTTATTTGTTTATTTATTTTCAAATCTGGGGGAAGAGGAGAAAGGGAGTTTCCCAAAACAAATTATTTAAAAGTAGTAACCATAATCTGCTCAATGTGCTGATAGCTTTCTAGTGAATAGCTCTTTCATGTTTGTCCAGCATTTCAACTAATCCCAAGTGCTATTATCAATGCAGTCAGCCATAAAAATCAAGTACCAATGCAGTTAAGCATATCGGTGACTTTGATAGTTTGTGACACTACTGTTATTGAAAGAGTTAGATGTAAGTTATTATTTGTATTGCTTTCATTTTTTTAAATTAATTTTATGTTTTACTTTTCTTTTTAAAAAAAAAACCACCTCCATCACCTATTCAAAGAAAGAAGTATGGGGTTTTTTCTCCTCGGTCTTACGGGAAGAAGACTGAGTTTTACTGTCTGTGTTGTCAAGGATGGACTGAGTGAGAAGGAAGCTCAGGGTCTTACCGAGGAGACTGGGGAAGAAGCTGTGTGTAAGACAGGTTTTGGAGGAAATGGAACTCTGGAATGGTCAAAAGATTTGTAAAGTTTCTCTTTAGCATAGATTTAATGGGTGATTCTCTTTATACTTTTATACTGATCCTGGAAGATGGCATGTAATACCCTGTTGGTCAGTTTAGGTCACCTGGCCTCCCCAAAAGTGCAACTCCTCCATGGGTAAACAACAAAGTCATCTGACCCTGGGGAAAAAGAAAATAAAAGAATTTAGATATGCTCTGTGTGTGTTCACTGTGAATTATTGTCAAGTGATCATTAATCACATTTGCTATAAAAACACATATGAGAGCTTTGTCACAAAATTAAGCCGTGATACAGTCAGTAAGCTGGAATTACACTGCCACTGCCAAAACCCCCACTGAATGTCACCAAACAAGTTTTACGCAACTCTTATTTCTCAAGAAACAGCAGACTTTTGGATTATTATCTGGACACTCCATTTTGTCTTTATCACAATACACAATATATCATAACCTGCAGGATGGACATTTATTCCCACATTTATTTATGCTAATCACACAGTTTTTTACATATAATGGAAAAATATCCATGGAGAGCAAACAGTGATGTACAAAATTCCCTACCATTTGTAAATTTTAATGAAGACAAAAACTTATTTTCTGACCTCTGCTTTGCAAGATCCCTCATGACATGTAGTGGGAAGAACTGAAAAATAATGGTCAAAATAAAAAGATACTGTCTTTTATTTTCAATATTCAGTCTGTGTAAAACTTCAATAATAAGCTGAGATATTCCTGTTATTAAAGAACTTAAATGTCTTTCTTACAGTTTATTCAAATTAATTGTCCTCAATTTGTGCTTTCACTACATTTTTGTTGATACATATACACACACAGCTTCTTGTGGTATTTTACAACTATAAGAGGATGAGCTATTAAATGAATAGATGGCAAAAAAGCCACTAAACCAACATGTGATTTTTAGGTTAACAGCAACCTTAAAACTCAATGCAGGCTGAAATAATTCTACTGCTGAAATGTAAATAAATATTATTCTTTATATGTATGCATAATTTCAAAAAAATCTGTGCATAGAGATTCCATGGCCTACATGTATATCTATGATTAAGGATTAATCTGCTTTTGCTATTTTTTGGTATGTCTCAAGAAATAACTTTGGCCCTAAATTTTTAAAACTGATATAAAATTGAGAAATTGGAAATCAAAAGGAATCAGATAGTATTGTTACAGATATCCATAATACAAGATAATTTGCAGACTTTTTTTACTTAAAAAATTAAATTGCAATGTACATTCTGTTATAAACAAGATTTTATTCTGATTTAGCACACGTTATTTACACATTATGAACTTATATACTTCAACCATTAAACAAACGTGATTAAAACATATTTTCAGAGGACCAAGATAGCTATCATCAGGTCCTCTTGACGTAAATTATTTATCACTCATTTCCTTCATAGGTAGTTGTTTAAAATTAATAGACATAATGAATTTTTGCCTAATAGCGAGAAAATTATCACATTCTGCACTAGTTAGTGCTCAGGCATTCATTTAAACAGATATTATAAGATTTTAATATGCCTTCTGAGAACAAAATTGATATGTGTTAGTAGGTAGTAGCAGAATAGCTGTATAGTAGTTAAAAACTGATTATCATATTACTTTGTGGTGAACTAAATATTTGTAGGTATTTTTAATTACTTCATAAATAATCTCTAGGATATTTACCTTTTTTTCTGTATTTAAGGAGCATAACTTTTCAAACTTAAGGGTAATTTGAACTGTGCAATATGTAGATGAGAAAAATGTACTCAAATTTTCTGCTTGTAATAATTTCCAGTATGTTCCAAGTATGTGATGGTTTAAAAGCTGTTTCCCCCAAGCCCCCTCTCATTCTGTTCTCAGTGTTTGTTTCCATTGTACTCATTGCTGTGACAACTTATGGTGTAATAACAGTAGTTTTAAGTGAGTCACCTTTGATACTGATAGCCACGTGTCTGTGGTGCAACGGGACCATCTTCAGGGTGAAAAATCTATTGGCTCACTGCGAATTATCAGTTTCATGTACCAGCAGAGTATTTTTCATGTTGTAAATGAATCTCTTTACAAGACACTAATCTGTCAAGGTAAAACCTGCTTCTACAGCTCTAAGGAATCTAAGAAAAAAAAAATTAGTCTGGAGGGTTTTTTCCTCTTTGTAAAATTCTACAAATAAAAAACTTTAGTACTTCAAAAAATACAGCAATGCTTTTAAAAAAAATCTTGAAGAACCAGTTGAGAATTTTCCAAACAAGTTTTCTCATTCCCTTTTCAAATAGGTTTAAAATTAGATAAATATTTTTCTGTTTTATTGAGCCACATCACATTTTAGAGTGTTCTATTTTATTCTGTATCATTCTCTTTGATCTCATCAAACTGCAGCAATGTTCAAAATTATAATGATCTATAGAAGAATAACTGTAATCTCTGAGGAAAAATCACGGAGATGAAAAATTGACTTCCCATTCGCAAACCATAACAAATGAAATTTTAATTAGAATTGTTTTAAATTAATTGACTTCCAGCAACATCTTTAAAAGCTCATTTAAATTTAAAAAAATCTCATGTATCTGTGTCACAGTTCTGTGGATTAAAGATGGTCTAGTAGTGTAGTCACAAATAGTACTTCCAAAACACAGTGCGAGTTCTATTTTTACTGTCTTCTTTTCTATTGCCACAGGTAGAAAGAAGTACTTCTGTGAAGATTCTCATTAGTCTGAATGCAGTGAAAAAGATCCTGTGGGAAATTTGTTTTGAACCGTAACACATGCATTGTCAGGCACCACACATTCACAATTTATCTTTAATAAATAAATATTTCCTTGATTCAGATAGGTAGGTCTGTCCAACTGCAATTCTTAGGGCTAGAATTTCTGAAAATTAATCTGTTCATATACCAGTTCACTGGAAACTACTTGTCTTTTTTTTTTTTTTTTTCCCACTACATTATTAAAAATAGCAATGTTTGACTCATTTGTGCATAGAGATTTTTATGTTAACGTCACAAGACAAAAGACTTGACATGTGTCCTACAGTTCCTGGTAACTAGTGTCAGCTTTGCTTACAATGCAAAAGGAGCAAAATGACTAGAAAGCCATTTTTGCAATAATAAAGAGAGGTTCTTATTATTACCTTGAAGAGCCTGAGTATTAAAATAACACCAGAACATTCTTTAGCCGAAATAAAAACATCCATATTATGTTTAGAAAAAAATAAACACATATATTTACATGTTTAGAGAGTATACTACACCAGGGAAAAATAACAAAATTATTCAAAGAAAGCATCCTGTTTACCCAAGTGAAGTTTACTCAGAATAGAATTTTCAGAGTTTTGACCTACATCAAGTTTTGTTTACACTAGACAGGACTGAATGTGGGTCAAAAAGTCAAAGGGCTTGCTCTGATGTTTTATTTCCTGTGAATACTCTGGTCAATCTTCATCTCTTGGAAAGAGCTTTTATTGCATTTTTGACAACTGATTTTGGGTTAGTAGGTTCCTTAGGGATGGGTGTGAAATGTTGAGGTAAACATTTTATTCTTCTCCACCATAAGAGTTTGAATTACAAAATGCTAGTTTGTGTGTACTGCACTGAAATATTAACTTCCAATATGAGGTATTACATATAGTTCAACAGAAAATGTCCCATTTCCAACTTTGATGGTGAAACAAGTACATCCTACAGAAAAAATTCTATTATCACAGTATGATGGTATCCTAAATGTCTTTTGTAGAATACTAACTCTGATCCTTATTTTCAAATATTTTTTATCTTTTATGTCCAAAGAATGAAAAAATTCACTTGCAAATAACATCTGGCCACTCATATTACATCTGATTTTTTTTAAGATCAATATGCAAGTAAAGTATGAGGAAACACTCAAACAATCCATTGCCACAACATAAAAAAAGTAGGATATTTTTAATCCTTGGTCAATACGGAGAAGTTTGGAGGTAGTCCCAAGTGAGATGTGAAAAAAACTAGAGATTTTATTTCAAATTGGAAATCATTGATGGAAGGCATTAGAGAACCGCTTGGGGGAAAAACAAAACAAAACAAAACAAAACAAAAACAAAAACACACAACAAAAACCAAAACAAAGCAAAAAAAAAAAAAAAACCAATCAAAAAGAACTACAGGAAAAAAAAAAACAACACAGCAAAAAACCACAAACCAACAGGATCACATGATAATCAATCACCTAAGAATTTTGCCATATTTCAGGGATAAAATAGGCATGGGCACTTTTGCTTGAAACTGTCTTGTTAGTGGTCAAGATACAGCCACAAAGGTGGAAAATGCCTATTTTTAAAGAGACCTTCAAAGGAAATCCCAAGATCTACAGACAAACAAGCCTGATGATTTTGTTAAGGAAAATTTAGAGACTGTTTAACTAGCACATAGACTAATACGATACATTGAAAAAGAGCTGAAATGCCTGTGTTAAAGAAGCTCATAACTCACAATGTTTATTATGCTGCTCTTTGATTTTCAAAAACAGTTCACCAAGTTCTGACTAAAGAGTTGTAAGAAGGCTAGGAATGAAATTACAAAAAAAAACCCAACAAATGATTAGTTTTTCAAGATAAGAAGAACTCTATGGATCTGGATGTAGATGTTCCATTAATATGTTCAGCATATTAATAATAGATTTGGAGAAAAGTATGAGTATTTAAGTGAGTACATTTTCAATAGTGCAAAAGGGTCACACAACACTAAGTGACTGATAATAATACTCAGGAATTAGACCTTAAGATTTTGATATGGACTTCTGTAAAACTGGCAGGGAGGAATGAACATGAAAGTTAACAAAATATTAAGAATAATTAGGAAGTGAATGAAGAACAAAGCAGAAAATATCCTTAAAGTTACTGTGTGAACATGTCGGATGACTGAGTGTACATCTTCCCACTGCAAAAAGTCTAGATAAGATTCATAAAGGCAGCTGGGAAATAAAACCTATGGTGTACCTTCTGCACAGGCAATCTGCAAATACACTAGTTAATGGAGATGAGGAAAAGGGAAAGATCGAAGACTAAAATAGATCTCTCTAAAATCACGAGGGGCATTAAAAATAGGAGAAAGGCATATTATACTGTTCATTACTTTCATACCTATAATGCAAATTAGCTACTAACTAATAACAGTAATTAACATATTAAATCTTAACTTTGTTTGAAAAAAGGATACATTTGAAGAAGGCTTGAAGTTCTAATCTGAAGAATTCAAGGAGTGGAGAATCTACAAGTTTGCTTTATAACAGTGAAATACCTACACAGTAAAAATTGTTTCTGTCTCCTATATGAAAAAATCTTTTACCACCTGTTACTTTCCCTGTGTGAAAGTTCAAATGCATTATAATCAGAGGAAAAACTATCAAGACACCAAATATGGCAAGATAGATCATAATGCTGGAGGTGTTATATACTTTACAATTTAATTAACAATGGGTGAAAAAATCTTCATTAAAAATGTCTTTTTACTTAAATCTTACACAAAGTATTCTTAAAACTTCAAAGATTCTGTCATCATATTTCTATTTCTTTTAATTTCTCTTGCTTACTCTTTGTGGATTCCTTGTATAAATAAAACATTTTCTTTGCATATATGCTATAAATATGTTGTATTCATACTTTTTAGATTCATATGTACTATATGCTTTCCTTTCCCCTTTTAATCTTTATTACCAATCAACCATAGATAATAAAATTAAGAAAATTTCAGTGCTGAATACTTAATTTAATAAAGTCTTCTTTGAATTCTGGACTCACATAGGAACCGGAGAAGAGGCAACCTGGAGACTGAAATTGCTTTGAATTTCTAAAATTCTCATTCTATTTTTTTGTAGTGCAACAAAAGAATGGAAAGCAAGAACACTACTGATTTAAACATATGCTACACATAACATATTCTGCCATACTGCAAATGGGCTTGTGAAAGCTAAATTGAAACCGGTATTTTTCTTCTTTTAGTAGAAGCATATCTGAAATGAAATGTGTGGCTGACCTATAGTAAAAGGAAGTATTTCCCAGAGGAAAAACATGCTAAATTTGCCTTAAAGTTAATTCCTTTGCTCTTCTCTTTCAAGTATCTTGTAATGGCTATTTTGTAGTTCATGCTTCCATCTGTGATACAAACATGCTACAAACAATCTGCTTTAAAGACTCAAGTGATAAATATAAATCTTGCTAAGGTACCCAAGTAAAAAAACTATTTTAGCTAGTAAAGTAGCTCATTTGTAAAGTATCAATTTCCTTAACTTCTTAGCAAGCTCCGAAGAGGAACTTGCTCTTTCAGTTTGCACAAATAATGCATAATAGTAGGCTGCCAAAGCCTTGTAACAGAATAACTGATGGGCCATCATTAAATCTTGAAAGAAAAAAAGGATCAGTGCTTTGTGTTTTTATTTAGATTGTTTCTTCTTTTATGATTTTCTGTCAGTTTCGTGCTGGAACAGAGAAGGTCTGGAGTGATGATTTCAGGGCTTTGTCAGACCATTTAGTTTCTATAGAAGACTGAACCACTACCAGAGAGAAAACAATGTGCCGTGAGCATTAAACACTCAAGGAAAGCAATTACCATTGCTAACTAGAGTAATGCCATTTGCCATGGATATCTATGAACCATATTAGTTCATGAACTATTGCCTGTAAGTGCCTACTAGTCCTTTCACTGTTTCTCATGTGCTACATTTCTCTAATAGCAACAGTGCATATTTCTAGCCTTTCAGTGTTTCAGCCTTTGCCATCATGAATGTGAAGTACAAATAGTATAGGCACCAAACCCAACCTTTACCTCATTCCACATATCCACATTCCACATATCCACATATTAACAATATCAACCTCTGGAAAGACAATATGAAACAAAATCGTAACAGTTAGAAAATTATTAAAGTTGGTAACTGTGAGAAATAAGACAAATAGGAATTCAGGAATCTACAGGTAACTTCATGAGTTGATGAACAGGAAACTGACCTTTAACAAAGTCATGTTTCAGCTCAGGCGCATGGATATTAAAACATGAGAGAATTTTAACAAAAGTCTGCTTCCTATGCTCATGACTGGTTTAATACAGGAAATGTTTTTCAAGAATTCAATACACAGCTTTTTCATTCAGTTTAAATCAATGAAAAGAGAGTGCCTTAAGATACTCATCTTAAGACCTTAATAACAAAGAGTCTGGACATTTCTAAATAAAGATGTCTGATGATTTACAGCTCACAGAGCTAAAAAAAGCATAAACATAGAGGTCAAGAATAATCTCAATAAAGGGATTCTGCTTACTATGTAGCCCCTAACTGATAGCTGTGACTGATAGGTAGATGAAGGTATTTGTAAGAAGAACTTAAAAATTTGAATTTTTCTGTGTCAAGACTAGAATTTTGCTGTGGTTCAGCTAAAATTTGAAGTTACTAAATTTGAAGTCAGATATTACAAGACTTCACTAAAACTAAAAAGGTCCAGCCTCTGAAGACTTCCCAGCCATTTCCAGACAAATTACTTAGAACTTACTAATGATTCTGTATTAATTTGACACCACAATTTACTCTTTGGAAACATGACAGATAAACGTGGAGCCCAAGTACCTAGTGCTCACAAGAGACCTTTTACTTTTCTGATATGACTTTACTTCTCTTACCACTTACCACCTGTGTGTGCCATGTGACTCACACTCAGCTTCATGTTTCTTTCTTTATAATTTGAGAATGATTTTATGCTTTATGATAGTTGGGGCTTGAAGTAATATGTTTGTAAATAAAGATGTTCCTATTTCAGGAAATCATGTTGCAATTTAACACTGATCTTTCTTACAAGGGAAAAAAGGCAAAATATGAGTTCAAAGTCTAAGAATCATTCCCATCCAAACATGTATAGTGGATGTGAAAGATAATCTTCAACTGGCCTATGTATGTCTACAAAGTAGTCTTTTTACCTGGACACTCTTTACAGGCAATGAAAAGAAAGAGCTTCCATGGGGCATGTTTCATCTTCTTCTAAAGCAGACCTGAAACACTGACGGTAGATGTATGAGATGTATCTTAATCAAGGTTATTACAGGAAATTGCCTAGTATACTTTAATACTGTAAGATAACTACAATTAAATTACTGTAATTGCTGGATAATATGTCAAGCTTCTTGCCAAGAGCTATTAGACTTCAAATGATCTTAAATTTAGCAGCAGTCCAGTTGTTTCAAGGGTTGAAAGAGCCATTTTGCCTGCTCAGAGTCTTTTGTAACTTTTTACTGAGAGAGGTTCAGAGCTTGTTTTATGCCAGCCTGTATTAAAAGGGCTAATTCTGCATCTTTAGTAATCAGCTATTAGTTTTTTGGTATGCAACAGCACCCATTCAACTAGGTGGAATAAGAAACACATTTTATCCTCAGAAAATTAGAATTTAAAATTTCCCAAAGTCAAGTCATAGAATCATAGAATATCTGAAGTTGGAAGACACCCATAAGAATTGAGTCCTACTCCCTGCTCCTTGCAGGACTCTCTAAAACTAAACCATATGACTAAGAACATTTTCCAAATCCTTCTTGAACTCTGACAGGATTGGTGCTGTGACTGCTTCTCTGGGGAGACAGCTCCAGTGACCAACCCCCATCTTGGTGAAGAACCGATATTAATATCCCATCTGAACTTCCCCTGACACAGCTTCACTCCATTCCCTCATGTGCTATCACTGGCCACCAGAGAAAGATCAGCACCTCTCCCTCTGGTGTCCACTTCAGGAAGCTGTAGATTGCTATGAGATGACTCAGCCTTCTCTTCTCCAGTCTAAACAAGCCAAGTGACCTCAGTCACTCCTCCTAGTCTTGCCCTCAAGACCTTTTACCATCTCGGTCGCTCTCCTCTGGATGACCTAATATACTCCCCTAATAGTTTGATGTCCTTGTTACATTGAAGCACCCAAAATGGCACAGAGTACTTGATGTGAGGCTACACCAGTGCAGTGTAGATTGGAACAATCACCTCCCCCAACCTGCTAACTATCACAGAATGACAGGATGGGGTTGGAAAGGACTTCTGGACATTATCTGGAGATCAATCCCCCTACCAAAGCAGATCTTCCTGGAGCAGGTTACATAGGAACATGTCCAGATAGGTTTTTAACGTCTCTAGAGACAAAGACTCCACCAACTCTGTGGGCAGCCTGTTCCAGTCTCACAGTAATGAAGTTCTTCTACCACTCTCACAGTAATGAAGTTCCTCTTCATGTTTAGGTGGAACTTCTTATACTCAAGTTTGTTCCTATTTCCTCTTGTCCTACCCCTAGGCATGACTGAGAAAAGACCAGCCCCATCCTCTTGACACCCACCCTTTAAGTATTCATAAGCATTGATCAGATTCCCCCTAAGCCTTCTCTTCTCCAGACTAAAAAGACCCAAGTCCCTCAGCCTTTCCTCATAAGATAGATGTTCCAGGCTCCTAATCATATTTGTGGTCCTCTGCTGTACCATCTCTAGGAGCTGCCTGTCCTTCTTGAACTGGGGAGCCCAGAACTGGACACAGTAATCCAGATGGGGCCTCACCAGGGCAGAGTAGAAGGGCAGGATAACCTTCCTTGACCTGCTGGTGACAGTCTTTCTGATGTACCCCAGGATGCCATTGGCCTTCTTGGGTACAAGGGCACATTGCTGGCTCATGGTCATTCTACTGTCAGCTAGGACTACTAGGTCTTTTTCTTCAGAAATGCTCTCCAGCAGGTCAGTCCCCAACCTACAGTGGGATTATTTCTCCCCAGGTGAAGCACCCTACACTTGCCTCTATTGAATTTCATCAGGTTCCTCTCAGCCCAACTCAGTCTGTCCAGGTCTCTCCTTATAGCAGCACAGCCTTCTATTGTGTGAACTACCCCTCCTAGTTTTGTATCATCAGCAAACTTGCTGAAGGTACATCCCATCCCTTCATCCAAGTCATTGATGAATATATTGAAGAGGACCTGACCCTGTGAGACCCCACCTCCAACTAGATTCTGTGCCACTGATCATGACCCTCTGAGCTCTGTCTTTCGGCCAGTTTTTAATCCACCTCACTGTCCATTCCTCTAATTCACACTTCCTAAGCTTACCTATGAAGATGCTGTGGGATCAGCAAAAGCCTTGCTGAAGTCAGGGTAGACAACATTCACTGCCCTCCCCTCATCTATCCATCCCATCATGCCATCGTAGAAGGTTATCATGTTAGTCAGACATGATTTCCCCTTGGTGAATCTGTGTTGACTACTTCTGATAGCTTTCTTTTTCTCCAGATGCTTTGAGATGACACTCAGAACAAGCCATTCCATCATCTTTCCAGGGATGGAGATGAGGCTGACTGAGGCTTGATGCACCCCAGAACATTGCCTTTTTGGTTTCCAGGGCACACTTTTTACTCATATTCAACTTTCCATAAGCCCAAACCCCCATATCTCTTTCTGTGGGGCTGCTTTTCAGCCTCGTCTCCCGGTTTGTATGTACAACCAGGATTACTCTGTCCCAGGTGGAGAATCTGACAGTTGCTCTTGTTAAATTTCTTATAGTTGGTGATTGCCCATCTCTCTGTTCTTTCCACATCTCTCTGTAAGGCCTCTCTACCCTCAAGGGGGTGCACAGCTCCTCCTAGTTTAGCATCATCAGCAAACTTATTTAATGTACATTCCTGAGTCCAGGTAAATTATAAAAAAATTAAAGATCACTGGCCCTAAAATTGAGCCCTGGGGAACCCCACTGGTGACTGACCACCAGCCTCATGTAACCTCATTTACTATACCTTTTGTGCCCAACCCATCAGCCAACTGGTTCCCTGATCTTTTATGGACTCACCTAACTGTCTTAGCAAGTCTCAAAAAAGTTCAGTGTTGGCTAGGAGTTTATCATCTCTTCCATCTTGGTCTTCCAATACAGGGCTCCAGGGGTTCCAGGGCCCATTATTGGTGTTAAAAGACAGAGGTGAAGAAGGCATTAAACTGGAAAGCAGGGAGGCCATCAATGAAACATAGTCATTTATGTCCAATTTACATATATGAGCAGAGAATTCAAAATTTACTGGTGGGAAAAGGAAAGGGTATTATCATTCCTCTGACCATTAGCAATGGTCAGTGTTCATCTTTTACACCAAAAAAATGCAGAGTTGGAGAGGCACTTCTTCAGTCTTTTTCCTCATATAGAGCCTCCATTCTCCTTTAGAAAAAAAAATTAGCTACAGTGAAATCAAGCAATAAAAGGTATTTTAAGAATGGGATTGTGGATAGCTTTTGAATATGCACTTGTTAGAAGTGCATTGTGGCTCCCAAATATCTTAAAATATTTTGGAAATTTAATTATAATGATTCCCTAAGGGCCCTTCATATTTATTTGGAAATATATAGTCTTTGAGTTCTCTTACTTCATTAATTGCTTAATAATACAGACCGATGATTAAATTACTGTGATTTTATAAAACACTGAATGCAGTTTAGATTCAAGATAATTGACCTTCTCATGAAGCTCACAGACCTTCACCATCACTACATACTCAGTTGTTTAGCTGCTTACTTTGCCTATCAGATGTCTCACCCTGTGATTACAGTGCTGAAAAATATGAAACATTACAGAGAGCTTATAAAGAGCGAGGATAATTCTGTCCTTATTTTATGCTTAATTTTCTTTTTTCCCTTAGAAATGTATCAGTCTGATTTAGCCCAACTGTGTTTTCTCTTTTTTGACTCTTCCTGGTTACTTCTATTTGTCAGAATCCTGCATATGTCTCTGTGCTGCTTGTTCTTGCAGCTATCAATCACGGGACTACACTGTGATCATAAGTGGCTATAAAAAAATTTAAAACACTGAGGAAGGAGCCAAGCAGTCATAACAGTGTTTCTGTAATGAGAGATATGTGTAAATAAAAATATAATCTTGATTTAAGTAGCTTGTATAGAGGAGAAAAAGGACTAAATCAGTCACTGTAGTAATAAGTTGAAATTTAAAATTATGTTTCTCACTACCATTGTTTAATGCTCTCTGTAAGACACACGTGGTGCTGTTGTATTTTTATGTACGTCTATTTTCTTAGCTGATTCAGTAGTAGAGTCAAATGTTCTTTTTGTTTGGTTTTTTTTTGTGGTTTTTTTTTTTTTTTAAGTTCTGACTTTCTCAATCTTGTAATGTCTTTGGCTCTGAAAAGTTGGTCTTATCTTGTTGTAAACCCAGTTTTGATCATCTGTATAAAAATGAGTCTCAGGATGAAATCTATATCTTGGCAAGTATATATAGCTTAGTTTTGTGGGGTCTGTTCTTAGAATGCTTAAAAGAAGAAGACCTTAAGACCATTAGTTTTCTATTTTCTTTCGGAGAAAAAAATGTGGGGCTTTTGGTTTATTTTTTTTCTCCTTCTGTCCTTCTAAGATAATTAGTAGCTCCTATTTATTCAAGTAGTTCCCAGTCCTGTACTCCTTATCCAGCAAAATGCCCACTGACTGTACAAGACTTTAGTCTGAGCGAGGACTGCAGTTCTGGCACTCACAGAATTTACAAGCTGTTTGACATTGTCTTATAATAATTAAATTACAGTGTTGGCTTTTTTATAAACACAATCAATCTCTTTCAAAATTAATGGGTTTGCTGTGGGGGAGGGGTTACAAGGTGAATGTGCTTTCACTTCTTGATTAATTGGTGTCATTACTGGTTAACTTCCCTGACTAAATATCTATTTAAATGCTTCATTTTAGAGCTGGAATATCTTTTATTTTTACATATCAGTCTCATAGTTGTTTGACTTGCTCACTTCACAATATCATTGCCTTTGCAATGCTTACATTTGCCTGTTAGTTTAAATTAATAGTCTTTAGATCAAAAGTCATTTTTGGAGGCTACATCAAAAATTAATCTATATTTTAAAACAAGATAATTTGTGAATCATGATACCTAGAATATCGATCCATCTCATCTCACTTGAGAGACTATATGGAAGCAAGCTATGCTTCCATACACTCATTGTACTTCTGAAGCCTTTGGAAAGGTGTTCATTTTAATAAAGAGTACGTGGCTCTCAGTAATGATAATTTAGATAACTCATCTCCTCAAATAGTCACCTAAATCATATATCAAGAACTAGGAAGAATGAATCTGGATCTGACAGTCTGTATCTATATAATCCTTATTCTGCGGGATTCAGTGCCAGACTGAGATAAAGGTTTTGACAGCATTTCAAAGTATTTATGATTCTTCCAAAGATGCCTGTTCTATCAAAGGCATCTATTCATGTCCTATCTATTCATGTTCTATCTATTCATGTCCATTGTATAGAGTTTGATTGTAGGTTAGTACTAAATTTTTAATGATTTACTCTTGGCTGTAAGATTTTTTTATTCCTTTCACTCCAAAAAGGGCAAGTTTGTAGCATGATTTTAGACACCAATGTTGAATCTCTTTTGAAAAGTAATCACTGCTGCAAAGCAGCCTCTTCTACAGGAATTTTAAATGTCTATAGTCAAAAGGCACAGTGAGCCCCAAAATAATGGATACTGGAAATGTCTAAGGGGAAAAAAATATCCAACTTTATTAAACTGCAAACTGTTTGTAAAATAGACAAATGCTGAAAACAAGGCCTCAAGTTTTGGAAAGACTAGGAATAAAGGTGGAATTTTGATGGGCATAGACTTACAAATGTGTAAGATGATCAGGGTCACTAGGAAGAGAAGGTTATAAAACCAAGTAAAGGGCATTTTAGTATATGACTTTGTACATATTGAACCAGAAAAAGAAGAGAATGAGAAAGACTGGAAGTCTGAGAAGTCTCCTGTCCCTTTCAGAAAATACATAACTCTTAATCAACTTTCTTAATATATTGCAAGCTTAAATTACCCAGTTACATTAAAGTGTATTGTAATTTATATTAATTTCTAACTGATCATTACAAAAAATGTTTATGATCACTCCAGCCAGAGAAAGAGTTAAAAAATAAAAAAGAAACAATCCAAACCCTGTTATTAGAATATTAGTGCAACTATTTATGCCAGCTAAAATAAAATAATTTGTTTATTCAACTTTGAACATGAGGTGACAAAGAATGTGAAAGGTTGTGTTTTTCTCCGAAATACCCTCAGTTTAATTTTTTTCTGCATAATATCTTTTAAAAATCTTATAAACTCATATCTTGAAAATCTTATAAAGTCATATCTTTTCACAATGGAAAGAAAGCTAGAATACACTAGAATACAGTGTGGCAAGAATCACACGTTATCAATCCTATCATATATTTTCATATTTAAACTTGCTTATAATTGCAGCAAAACTGAAAGAGGCTAAATTGGTATATATTTCCAGATGAAAACCCACAAATTTCAAGAAGGATAAGCATTTTTTAATCAACACCCTGACAGTGAGCTACCAAATAAGCCAATTACTGAACAGCAAGTATTATCTAAGTAAAAAAGAAATATTTTTGGAGTGAATTCCTTGCTACATACTTTCTGTGGTGAAGCTTAGCATGAAGGACAGGGGACACTACAAACATATTGAACAAAAAAAGCAATGTTGTTCTGAAATGCACTGAAGGATAGTTATGCATATAAATTGTTGTGATTAATTCAGTTTCTGAAATCAATACAATTGCTCCCTCCTGAAACACTGGAGGTCAAGGGAATTGTATTTACTAAAGTAAATTGAAGACAATTTTCTTTTTCTATCAGGGAAAAAAATTCCATTAGCTAAACACAAAGTAGAGGGGAGCAAGAGGTTTCATTGGTGGGGAAACATCCTGACAACTCGTGTGGGCCTTGCAGAACTTTAGCTGTTATAGAATTCGTCATCTGTATATTTTCGTGCTTTATTATTTATATTTTCATAGAGTCTGGTAAAGTGTTATTGTTTTTCTGGATAAAATGTTCTGTAAATGTCTGAAAGTTTGGAGACTTGTCTGCCTCTCATTTAGCCGTGTGCAGTGTACATCTGCCTGTGTACACTTAGCTAATCTTCATTAACATTCTTTTGGCAATGTACTAATTCTGAAAAAACTATGTCCTGACAATATACTGTGGCCCAAGCGTGTGCCAAACAGGAGTATACAGGAGCTGTCTTCATGTTGGGGATCTATTGGGGAAGTTTTTGGTTGCCCTTCTTAGCCTTCTCCAAAGTGTATTTTTCTTGTTTTTTAGAATGTGTCACTTCTGATACGAGAAAGTATTAAAATGATATTTTATTTTTTCATTCTTTTTCCTCAGTTCTCAAGGAACAGATAAGATGGTGTGTCATGATCTTTGAGGAATTGGTTCTAGGAGCTCTGTAGTTATTTTATTTTTCTATAACCATGAAATTATTTTCAGCATGAACATGCTCTCTTTCATACTTATTTAAAAAAAAACTCATCTCTCAAGAAGAAGAGTGAATGTACTTAGACTCAAACAAAAAGAAATAATTTGACTTTTGAAGTATACTATATACTTTACATCTTAAATACGTATTATTTTTTATTAATCTTATTTTCCAAGACCTTGTTTCATTGTCAGTTTCTCTCATATATCATATACTGTAACATTCATCTATTTTTCTATTAATTCACAACTCAAGATTCCTGTCTCCAATAGGCCCAAATACAATCCTTATTTAATCTCTATATAGGTTAAAATTCTGTGGCCTTTGGTGATTTCTGTTTGACTATGTCCCGGTTTGAAGTAAAACCAACCATTGGTTTTACCTCAAACTGGGACAGACTACTAGGAAATTATTTTGTCCTAGTAGAAAGCCTCCTGTACTAGAAAACAAAACAAAAAAAAAACCAAAGCAAGCATCACCTCCACTCCCCCACCCCACCCTGCCACCTTCCACAAAAAAAAGTCCCTTCCACTGTAAGAGAAGATCAGGTTCAAGACCAATTGAGGAACCTGAAGATCTTGAACATTTATAAGTCTATAGGACCTGGTATATTTTACAGTTGGATTTGATGATCTTAAGGCTCTTTTCCAATCTAAATGATTTTATGATTCTATAAGACGCACCCCAGATTGCTGAGGGAAATGACTGATGTAGTTGCCAAGACACTCTTTATGATAGTTGATAGTTGAAGTTATGGCAGTCAGGTAAGCCAGTCTCTTGTAACTGGAAAAAGGGAAATGATGCATACATTTTTTTAAAATGGCATAAAGTGGGAATTCCAATCTGTCAGCCTCACATCTGTACCTGGGAAGATCATGGAACAGATCCTCCTAGAAACTATAAGGCGGCGGGGAGTTGATTTGAGACAACCAGCATGGTTTCATGGAAGCATAGAATGGTTTGAATTTGACCTTTAAAGGTCATCTAGTCCAACCCTCTGCAATAAGCAGGGACATCTTCAATTAGATCAGGTTACAACGTATCTGGGCAACCTGTTCTTGTGTACCAAATGCTCATCAAGGGCACGTGTTGCCTGACCAACCCTATGGCTTTTTATGATGGAGTGACTACACAAGTGGACAAGCAAAAAATACTGATGCCATCTATCTGGACTTCTGTTAGACCATTGACATGGTCCTCCACAACATCCTTCTTTCTAAATTGGAGAGAGATGGATTTGATGCACCCTCCGCAAATTTGCAGACAACACCAAGCAGTGTGATGCAGTTGACGTACCTGAGGGATGGGATGCCATTCAGAGGAATCTGGACAATCTCCAGAAGTCAACCCATGTGAATCTCATGAGGTTCAAAAAGGCCAAGTTCAGGGTCCAGTGTCTGGGTCAGGACAACCTCTGGTATCAATACGGGCTGGGGGATGAAGGGCTTGAAATTAGACCCACAGAGAAGGACTCGGGGGTACTGATGGATGAAAAATTGCACATAACTTGGCAATGTGTGCTTGAAACCCCAAAGGTCAACCATACCCTGGGCTGCATCAAATGAAGCATGGGCAGCACCCCTCTACTTTGCCCTGGTGAGACCCCACCTATTTCTGTCTCTGGAGTCCTCACCACAGGAAAGACATGGACCTTTTAGAGCAGATCCAGATAAGAGCCACAGAAACAAACAGAGGGCTGGAACACATCTCCTATGAAGAAATGCTGTGAGAGTTGGGGTTGTTTAGCCTAGAGAAGAGAAGGTTCTGGGGAGACCTTATTGCAGCCTTTCAATACTTAAAAGGGGATTATAAGAAAGACAGGGAAATACATTTTAATAGGGCCTGTAACAATAGGACAAGGGGTAAAGGTTTTAAACTAGAAGATGGTAGATTCACTGGAACAGGTTGCTCAGAGAAGTGGTAGATGCCACATTCCTGGAAATACTCAAGGTCAGATTGGACAGGGCTCTTATCAACCTGATCTAGAGGAAGATATCCCTGCTCTTTGAAGGGGGAGGGGGGGGTGGGTGGACTAGATGACCTTTGAAGGTCATTTCCAGTCCAAACCATTCTATGATTCTAAGAAAGCATTTGCAGAAAACTCACAAAGAAAGAAAGAAACAAACAAAAGAAGTTCCAGCATTCTAGTAGAAAAAAAACCACAACAAGCAACGCCCCCCTCCACCCCCCCAATCCTTTTATGTAAAACATTACACACACTTTTCCTAGTGGATTAAAATTACAGCTAAATTCTGAATGATGGTATGCATAATTTACTTTCAGCACATACTTGTTCATGCATTATTTCAAAAAGATCTTTTGTCATTTCTCTGTAGTTGGCCTTCATTTCTTCTTGATATTCCCACTGATCTTCCTTTCTAAGTCATTAATTTACATGAGCATGACCACAAGCTTCAACAAATGGCCTAATTTAGATAAAATAATAAAAACTCTCTCAATCAGGAATATAAAATCCAAAATTCTAATTTGAATGCCATCTTATATTATGTTTTTGATGGAGTCAGAAGACTATAAAAGTTAAACGTATCTAAAAAAAATATGTATGACTCTATGATTCTATTATAAAAGCCATCTGAACATGGTCCTGGGCCCTGCCTCAGCAGAGAGGTTGGACCAGATGATCTCCAGAGGTCTCTTTCCACCTCAACTATTCTGTGATTCTGTGATTTTGTGAGCTTCATTTCTGTAATCCATATATACAGTTCACATTTCTCTATTCAGGGAATAAAAATGAATATGAAAACATATAATTCAGACTTGACACTGACACTAAGGATTTACCTTTTACTTTCCACACACTTTGACCTGCTGGTAATAATATTTAATTTTCTGCTCCCATCTTGTTCTTTCTACAACAAGTTGACATGAACATGATTCAACAGGAAAATTATGGAATTCTAAATGAAGGCACCTCATTGGATATACATGATTGATGTAGTCATTTAGGGTTAGCTTCTTCTCCAGATTATAAATATCTATGCAATTCAGCCTAAAGTATGAGCAGTAGAAGTTATTTGGTTCATCCTAAAGTAAACACCTAGATTTTGTCAGCTCAACACCATTGAGGCTGCATTCAACTTCCTGAGTAAATCTTTGTTTACTGTAGTGGAAGATTAGACATCTATTTCCCATGAAACCCCTGTATTTATATACTTAAACAAGGGTGTTGAAAATATGGGTCTGAATTACCCCTGTAGGCTGTATAGGCAATAGGAAGATATAAAAATATCCTTTTTATACTAAACATGGTATCTGGGATGCTTCAGGAAAATGCAGCTCAAAAATGCATTCTGCATTCTTTGTAGGAAACTACTCCAGTTACAAACACCCTCTCTGAAAATCTACAAAGCTGAATGGCTGTTTTTTGATACTTAGACAAAAAGTCATGTAACTGGTAATCTGCAAGGAAGCACATAGTATAAGAAATATACTTACTAACATTTGAACCACAATGTTATTACCAGACAAAGAAAAATCAACCAAGCAAGCACAACACCTGCAGTGTATGATAAACATTCAATTTTTGAAATAAAACCACCTCAGGATAAATATTTAAAACACAAATAATTTTTCAAGCTGTTCAATGTATCAAAGATTGTTAAGAATTAAAGAAAGTAAAATCTGAAAGTAATTTACAGGTGTTATTGTTGATAGATACTAACAACAGGGACATTATATTTTCTTCCAGAGGAATTGTTTGACGCCATGTCTGCAATTTGCTTTTAAAGTGCCTCATCTAAAGTGAGTACTCATCACTATAAGGCTATTTGCTGTCTACAAGGTCAAATTTAGAAATAGGTCTTTGTAAGATTTTCCTTAATGTCTGAAAATCAAATGTCAGCCAAACAAATTTCTCTGTTCATCTTTATACCAGTCAAACCTTTTTCATCTTTCCTACATATTTCTTCATGTATTATTTTTGCTGTTTTCTTCCCTCTACTCATGGTCTCTTTCAGGTTAGTGCCCTAAGTGCTTCAGGATTCTCCACTTTTCACTTGTGCAATTTCTTTTTTCTTATGACTTTGTTGACTTGCATCTCATACAAGCTGTGTAACCTGGAAATCAGTGCCCATTTATTCCTACCTCAAATATGTCCCAGTTCTCACTAAGGAATTGATGTTACATGTGGAGACAAAGGCAAGAAAGTTAAGAGGAATAAATATAGAAATAAAAATTACCATAGAAATAAAACTAAAAAAATGCAATGCACTAAACCTCAGTTTTCCTTAGTAAAATGCATTGTATCTTACTGACTATTCTGAAACAGCTGACATTTGAAGCCAAAAGCAGCTTGAATATAATAATTTTGAAATCTGGACTATTATCATATGTCTGAAGAATTACAAGTACTTAAAAACTTGTGAAAAGCAATCAGGGGAATCTCACTAGGCTATTCTGTATAAGATTTAGATTATATTAAAAACAAAAGAGAAATCAAAGACCTGCAAAAGAATTAAATAAAAATTTTAAAAAATGAAAAATGATATAAAATACTACATTGGTTTAGAAATATATATAATGACAGAATAACCTAGTGTTTTTCTTTTTTATATTTGCTGATATGTCAGCCCTTCAGAACAAGAAAATACAGCAAACTTTATCATCTGGATTTCAGCAAAACATTGTATGAGATTTCATGTCTCAAGGTGAAAAAATGGGGATTAAATTCAAATATTCTAAAACTGGTGAAGAGCTGAGAAAATAAGTGATAACAACTGGCCCACCAGGACAAATTTTGGAGCTGGAAAGTTAACAGTGAGATTTCTTAAGATTACCCTTGTGACTAAAGTTACTTAATATTTTCAGAATAATTTAAACAGGAAAACTCACTGTTGGTTAGGTTGGAAGCACCATTTATATAAAAGACAATGAGAATATCACTGTCCTTGTAGACTGGAGCAGAAAAAATGTCCTGAAACCTAGTGATGATGAACACAGAACATACCTACAAGGAAGATGGTCTGCTGTAAACTGTCAGCTGAAAGTGAAAAAATCAGAGAAAGATTTGTTATGAAGATTAATCTGAGACATATCACCAATACAATGCATCTGTTGAGAATCAAAGTGCAAGTTATTAGATGATGTGTTTGTATTAAAAACTTCAGCACTATGATACAAGGCATTATACTCATAAGACATCATCTAAAGTCCTGTATGTACTTGTGATCATTCACATTCAAAAAAGGTTAATTTAGAAAGGAACAGATGCAAAAGTGGCTCTAAACAAAATCAGGAGAATGAAGAGCATTTTATTTTACAAGAGGAGAATAAAAGAATTTAATTTACTTAGCCTACCAAAATTAAGGTTAGGAGAAGAGATATAGTTACATTACAAAGACATCAGGGGAGGAAACACGGGGGAGAGAGGAATATGTTAAGCTAAAGGATGGTGTTGAATGAAAACAAGCATTTGCCACTTGTCATGAATAAATTTAGTCTGGAATTTTTGGAGATGGTTTGTCAGTGATTTGTAAGAAAAAATGCAGTATATCCTTGCAATGGAAGCAGTAGGAACTGGAAATCCAAGGCCTGACAAATTTTTGATGGGGGGACCTGTAACATAAAGGCACTGGATTTAGCAAACCATATCATTTAAATTGCTATGAACATGGTAAGCATACTGGAAAATTACTTCTTTCTATTAAACATTATGTGATATTTCCCTAGAAGTGTAGCGTAATAAATATTGATGTTAATAGTGCCACAATGATTTCATCACAATTCATATACTGGAAGATAAAACCTGTGCTGAGTGTAATGTATTTTGAACCAAATAATGACCATTTAACCTTCTCTAAAAGCTTTTTTGATTTCTTATTCTAAGAAGACAGTAAACCTTAATATTTATTTTATAATATTCCAGTATGTCTGCAGTCAGCATTTGTCAGCTTGTCAGCATTTAAATTAATATGGACTATGCTAAAATGCTTTAAATACATACTGTTTACAGGAAGTAAATTTTTCAGAGTGTAGGGTTAATTTTTAAGCAACTAAGATTATTGGCATGAGCCATGTAAACTGCTTTTTCTAGATGAACTGCTAAGGTTGTTCTTTGGAGGCTACATAAAAAACCTATATTGTTAGTAATCTGAATAAAAAATGATTACACGTGTGCTAGGCTGTGGAAAAATAATCTGGTACTCATTACTCTGTAGGCTGAGGAAATTGGGGAGGATAGATGAATATGTTAAATAAGGTATCACTTAGCAAAAAAAAAGGATATATTCACTTATTAAGAGCACATCTACACTAATATTAAACCCATTTAAAGTCAAATTGTTCTGGAAAAAATTCTCTAGCTAAATTTTTTCATTACAGAAACAACATTTTTAAGTGATTTTTACTGTTTCTTTACTTAAAAGGATAGCTTTGTTTCATATATATACTAAAAAAAAAAAACAAACCAGGGAGAGAGGGTCAGTTAGGTCAGTTATTTGTTTTTGTCAAAACAAAAGTATCTATTTCTGGTGGTGAAGGATTTACTTAAAAGCATACCAAACTCAGTAGATCCCTTATTGCTTAACATTCATGAGAGCCAGTCCATCATACCTCACTTCTGACACTTAAGTGATCACGTATTACAAGAGCTTAGTCTCCTTCTATGCTACCCTTATTTGACAAAATGATAATTAAGTCTGCTTAAAATTGAACTTGTCTTACTAATCCTCTCCTTTGACAATTAAGTGGCAAAAAAATGAATAGAAAAAACTCAGACTTTAGACGTTGATTCAGCAGAATACCTAAGTACATCCCTAAATGCTTTAGGAAATAAGGCCCATATGCCAGAAGTTATTTAGAACTCTAAATGCCCTTGAAATCCATGGAAATTGCACAGTCACCTTTATGGAGCTCTGTCCTATGACAGATCTTGCAAAGAGATAAAATACTTTAACATCAGGCTGAAGTACTTTAGAGTTATGTGGCTCCTGAATGTAACAGGTCTATAAAGCTCCTTAACATACATGGGATAAGAGAGCTGGTGAATGAAAATCTTTTACATTAAAAATGGAGGCTGCAAGTACATCAGGGGCAGATTACTGCTGGCTGTTTTGTTAATACAATTTCATAATGTCTTCTGATTACTACTGCTCCTGAAAGCAGTTACCAAATGTGGGTTTCTTACTGGTCTATTGCTTTATATTTCTTTAAATTACCTTGGTAGTGCTCTGATCATCCCTTAGACTTACTCTAAACTACAAATTCTCTACCAGTCCCATTGATAATATTCTAAAAATCACTTTCTATCAAGAATTATTGGCAAATCCATGTGAGTATCAGACCAAATTTGAGGTACAAGCCATATCTTCTTGGAGGACTTGCATCTGTGCATCTTGCACCTTAACACAGTGAGGTATCCCCACAGCATTAGCTGCTTGCTGTAGGATGAAGTTTTTCAGTATCGCCTGCCAGGTGGACCCAAGTCATGAAGTACAAAGCGTTTCTTATTCTCATTGAAAGGTAATGAAATCTAGAAGCCTGTTGTTGCTCCTAAAGTGCATTCTTTAAAAGGTTTATCTTTTTTTATTATTATTATTTTTGTTGAAATAAATGTGAACTATGAAGTTATCTACATTAGATGATAGATACAGTTTGGAGAACCATCTTTCTTAAAATTATTTAGTGAAGCACTATACTATAATCTTTTGGACAGAATAGAAATATAGTTAGTTCTCAATTTATAAACAGAAGAAATACTTAAAACATTGTATATAACGTACAAAAAAGTTGACATAGCTAAAAAATAGCTTTACTTTTTTCTCTAAAATAAAGTTCATTTGTGCTATCAAGAAGAACAGTTAAAAAACTGTATTTCTATTCAGTACTAAGATATATATTCATCCACAAAATAGCAGTGAAGCAGAAAAACATGAGGCTCTTACTCACAGTTCAGACATATCTATTTTTAGAGATACAAATAGAATTAATCTGTCTTAATTTAGGTGACCAAAAGTTAGATGTCAAAATCTGAGTCCTCAAAAATATCTTTATTTCATCAATAGTATTACAGTAATTTCCAGAATGAATTCCATGTCAAGGTGTGTCAGATGAACAATCTGCAGCAGCTGCTTCTCCAATGACTGTAAAAGGGGTCATTGTAAATTTTTTTCAGACTTAAATATCTAATTACTAGGTAACTAACACCTGGTAAATTCCTAAAAGATAAAAAAGCAATTCTTCCACTAAAACCCACAAACTTTAAAGATGGAAGAAAATAACTAAAAAATGTACTATAGGTGTGATTTTTTATGGTTTTTTTCCTTAGAAAAATCTTAACAGTCTGGCAATACAGGTCCTTGGATCAAATGCAGCCTCAAGAAAATAGATATGAAGGAGTCATATTGTGCTACACACACTCCAGATGATCAACTATATTGCATTAATATCACACAGCAATTGTGAAAGTATTTTTACTTGGACTTAACCTCTAAGGAAAGATAAAAACGTCCGACATTCACTTCCTTTATACTTAAGAAAATGTTGTTCTCTTTTTCAAGTTGTGGAAACTCCTGATGAGCTGTAAATAAGATTACAAAATTACCACTTCATCATGTAGAGTGCTGCTTATAAGAATAGTTTTACCAGGAAGGCTGTGACTTAGAGTCTTTGGTTCAGTTCCAGGGTCTGATGTATCCTTCACCGTGTGGTCTTTGGCCACATCTGTAGAAACAGAGATGATACTTACTTCCCTGTCTCCATGGGATTTTGTAATAATAAATAGATTAATGTTTGTGAAACATGGAAATCTTGCATTGATGGTGGTTAGGCAAAGTACTAAATAGAATATCAGATTGTTAGAAAATGATCCAGCTCTAATCAAAATAAATATCTACAAAAAGCCCAGGAAGTAAAAAAATTCGAAGTGTTTATAGTCTAAAGAATATAGACAATGTAGATGGAGTTAATTTGGCTTTATATTATTAACACAGAGTCTATAAAAATTGCAATATTTTATTATACCTACTACAGAGAAAAACAGCTGTCTTTGTTTTGTGTAGCAATGTAAATGTAAATGCTAACAATGTAAATCAAGCTCCTGAACTACCTAACTATTTTAGCACAGGAATAGAAACCTAGTATTTTTTTAAAGGGGTAAAACTTAAGGATACTGATGTGAATTAAAATGTTTCCTCACATTTTGCATACATTATATTTAAAACTTTAGGAGGATGCTTGCTTAAGCTTGTTGCTACAAAAGGGAGTGAACAGATTGTTTTAATGACTGGACATTTGAGAGGGGTAAATATTTTATGCAAAAGGTGTAGCACTAAGTACATTTTTAGCAAAGATATACTCCTAAATTAATGATGTTCACTATGTATTTCAAGTAAAGTTATTCCTTTCCCATGATGAAGGCCTGAACAGCACAGAGGGAAATTATGCCATGTCTCCATAAAAGCAAAAATACAAAATTTCTTACAAAGAAAATACAGGCAATTTTCTTCAGAAACAATGAAGCTTATTTCCTACAACCCCATGTCTTGTGGTTGATTGCAGTTTTTGATTGAAGTTTCTATTGTTGGCTCAAGTATTTATAAAGTGTCTCTAGCTATGTCTAGATGACACCTGGTCCAGCAGCCAGGAGGGCTTCCAAGACTGCACACCTGAATTCCTCACCTGCCTTTATCAAGACTATGTTATTTCTTTACTCTGTTATTCACACAAATGAAATCTTATTATGCCTCCCAAGGATCTTCCATCATGAATGATCAAGGAATCAAAATTCCAGTGGTATGTGCCAGGATGCAGCAAAGGTCAACTGAGATATCTCCTAAAGTGTGAACTAGTGAATAAGGTATTTGTGCATGCCTCAGCTTGTCTATCAGACAGGGCAGCTGTAGGCTCCTCCTCCTCTCTCTATTTGCTAGTTTCACAAAATATTTAAACAATACGTTTTTTAAAAACTTTTCAACATTTTTTTTAAGTTAGGATTGGATTAAAAATTTACTGGAGACAACACAATTAAAAACGTTGTACACACACAATGTACAACATAACTGCACGAACCTAGTTTCTACATGAGACCAGTCTGTAAAGCTAGATGGTGAATGAAAAAACAGACTATATATCATTGTGATCAAATACTTACCTTCTTTTTACTGCTAACACAGACATTTGTGCAGTTCAAAACTCCACATACAGGTCTAAAAATCTTCTGTAACAAAAGAACCCCATGCAACTCCATCCAGAAACTACTCATACAACTGAGAAATAAAAAGAAATGAAGTTCAGCAGAACATGCAAATTCAAGTATGTTACTGTATGAGAAAAGCACGGGTATATCACTATCCATGGCAAAGAAAGTTCTTGCAGGAAGTGTTGAATCTAGAGATAGATGTTAATTATGCTTATTTAAAAAAATAAACTCAAAAAATCATCTTCTGTGAAATGATTTAGATTAAAGTCTTCACTGTCTCATTGATGGATAAAATTGATTTCAGGCTTTGTAACACAAAGACTACAAAAGAAACACTTGATTATGTTTAAATTACAGATGCTTATAATATCGACTGTAGTGGTAGAGTGCACAGTATGAATATTTACTTGATTTCACCATTTATTACTTAGATGCAGATTTTTCTATTTAAAAAGACAGCTGTGACTTCTAAATCAAATTCTCAGCTAAAGAAGAAGGAATTCTTCTGGGAAAAACAAGTGCTAGAGTAATGCAATTCTATGCAAGATTCCATGCAGAGCTTTTACAAGCAGATATTGACTTTGTTGAAACTATAGGAGTCTCGTATGTTTGTCATATAGGCCTGTCAACAAGACAAGAACTTCCTGCTTATTTATAATTTCCTAGAAGGAGTATTCCTTGTGTCAATACAAGATTTTTATTTCTTTATTTAATTGACAAGAATTTTCAAGAAGATATACAAACAAAATTGTATCAAATGAAATCTGAGCCTTCTTCACCATTGTACTCCAACTCCAAAAAATTTTCATGATAAAATCTTGTTAAGTGTTTGTGGGCAAAAGAAGATTAGGGGTAAGCTTTCTGAGAAGGTGCAGGTCTGGAGTTACCCATAGAAATTCTGCTGGTTTGTCCCTAGTCCTGATATTCAACTCTTTCTCTCGGAAATGCAGTTAGGTTTCGTTACTATAAAAGGGAGATTTTGACAGGAGTATTTGAGGGTATAACCAGGATTTGGTCCACATAATTTCAAACAGAATATAAATTGGAAGTATAACTTAAGACTTCAGAAGTGAGATGTGAAAGGTGTTCTTCATTCTCCTAGTCTAACAAACACCGCCAAATTCTAATTTGGGTTGTAGAAAGCGAGGTAGTGACATGCCTAACACATGAAACATTGTGCTAAAATGTTTTAACACTGTTTTTAATGGTAATGTTGCTCTTTCTGCTTAGGGGAACAAGAGTTAAAGTCTGTGGCAGAAAAGCTATTTTATTCCTCCTCAGAATACCATCAAAGTCTTTTCCTCACAAATGAAGAATGTGAAAAATGACAGAAAATTTGGCAATTCCCATGAAAACAAGCAAAATATACCTTTATCTGGAGCAGCCAATACATTGTCACAGTCCGGCTCTCACAATTTTTTCTGGAGTTAACCTTGAGAAAAAGACAGGAAATGTGTTTGTATAGGTCATGATGGATTCATTTCTCTCAAAGGGCCTTACAAAAGCTGAGTTACAGAAAGCATGGTAAATTGAAATCCTAATTGATTTGATAAAAAGCCGGTATCATGATATTTTTTGTTGCCAAGAGTACGAAGGATATGCCAAAGCCATGTATTTAGAGGATGCTTCTCCACCTAGAATTATAATCTGTGACAAGTTTCTTTTGCATTGTTTTCTTAATGAATTCATACAACCAGTGTGGTACTAAGACCAAGTGACCAATAGATTCCAATGCAGTTCATGGGATATGACTTTTTTTGCCCCTATTAATCACTCCTCAAAAAAAATCTACAAATTTTTCTAGCGTTTCTTAGCAGTTCTGTCAGTGATACTCATGTCTACAAATGAATCCCTCTTGCCCTTTCTGTAGTAGTCTCCTCAATAATTCTCCTTGATATTTTTGTTTAGACTCACCTATTGATAGTAAGTGGAAAGATTTTTTAAAAATTGATCTTAGAAAGAGAGACTATTTTTGATCAAATCTACAATCACAAATATATATATTAAAGTTGGGTTGTTGTGATCCAAGTGTAGGACCCAGCACTTGGCCTTACTGAACCTCATTTCATTGGTCTCAGCCCATGCATCCAGCCTGTCCAGATCCCTCTGCAAAGTCTCTCTACCCTCCATCAGGTCAACACTGCCACCCAACTTGGTGTCGTCTGCAAATTTGCTGAGAGTGTATTCGATCCCCTCATCCAGATCATTGATAAAGAT